>BTHU01000001.1:35862255-36093265 GCA_036184795.1 Tokudaia tokunoshimensis | reverse complement strand
GAATTACTGATCTTTCCAAGACTTTAAACATGAAGGTATACTGAATATTCTCAAATGCTTTTTCAGCATCTAATGAAATGATCATGTTGTTGTTTTTTTGAGTTTGTTTATGTAATGTATTACATTGGTGGATATCCATATATTGAAACATCTCTGCATTCCTGGGAGGAATCCTATTTGATTGTGTTGAATGATGGCTTTGATATGTTCTTATATTCAGTTGGCAAGAATATTATTGAGAATTTTTGCATCAATGTTCATAAGGACAATTTGTCAAAAATTCTCTTTCTTTGTTTGGTCTTTGTATGGTTTAGGTATAAGCATAATTGTGGCTTCATAGAATGAATTGGGTGGTGTTCCTTCTGTTTCTGTTTGTGGAACAGTTTAAAGAATATTAAGGCTTCTTTAAATGTCTGATAGAAGTCTGCACTAAACCCATCTGGTCATGGTCTTTTTATTTATTGAGAGACTATTAGTGATTAATCCTATTTCTTTTGGGATTATAAATGTTTGCATGGTGTATCTGATCCTATATTATCTTTGACACCTGGTATGTGTCTATAAAATTGTCCATTTCTTTGAGATTTTCCATTTTTCTTGAGTGTATGCTTTTTTAGTAGGATCTGATGATTTTCTGAATTTCTAAAGTTTCTGTTGCTCTGTCTTCCTTTTCTTTCTGATTTCATTTATTTGAATACTGTCTCTGTACCGTCTGTTTAGTCTTGCTAACGGTTTATCTATCTTGGTGGTTTTATCAAAGAACCAGCTCATGGTTTTGCTGATTCTTTGTATGGTTCTTTTGTTTCTATTTGGTTGATTTCAGTCCTGAGATTATTTCCTGCAATCTATTTCTCTTGGGTGTATTTGCTTCTTTTTATTCTAGAGATTTCAGGTGTGCTGTCAAGCTGCTAGTGTCTTCTCTCTCCAGTTTCATTTTGGAGGAACTTAGAGCTATGAGTTTTCCTTGAAACATTGCTTTCATTGTGCCCATTGTATAATAATGTGTCTTCACTTTCATTACATTCTAAAAAGTCTTTGGTTTTTTATTTCTTTCTTGTCCAAGTAATCATTGAGTAGAGAATTGTTCAACTTCCATGTGAATGTGTGTATTCCATAGTTTTTGTTTGAATTTAAGACCAGCCTTGGTCCGTGGTGATCTGATAGCGTGCATGGGATTATTTCAGTGTTCTTGGGTCTGTTGAGGCCTGTTTTGTGATGAATTACATGGTCAATTTTGGAGAAGGTAATAGGAGGTACTGAGAAGAAGTTATATTCTTTTGATTTAGGATGAAATGTTCTATAAATATCTGTTAGATCCATTTGGTTCATAACTTCTGTTAGTTTCTTTTTAGTTTCTGTTTCCATAATCTGTCAATTGCTGAGAGTGGGGTGTTGAAGTCTCCCACTATTATTGTGTGGGGTGCAATATGTGCTTTGAACTTTAGTAAAGTTTCTTTTATGAATGTGGGTGCCGTTGTGTTTGGAGCATAAATGTTCAGAATTGAGAGTTCATCTTGATAGATTTTTCCTTTAACCAGTGTCCTGCCTTTTCAACTATGTTCATAGCAGCCTTATTTATAATACCCAGAAGCTGGAAAGAACCCAAATTTCCTTCAAAAGAGAAATGGGTACTGTAGATGTTGTATAGTTACACAATGGAGTACTACTCAGCTTTAAAAATGATGAATTCTTGAAATTCTTAGGCAAATGGATAGAACTAGAAAATATCATCCTGAGTAAGTTAACCCAAACATAAAAGAACACACCACATGTTATGTATTCACTGATAATTGGTTATTAGCCCAAAAGCTCAGAATATACAAGATACAATTCACAGACCACATGAAGCTCAAGAAGAATGAAGACCAAAGTGTGGATGCTTCAGTTCTTCTGAGAAAGGAAACAAAATACTCACAGGAGCAAATATAGAGAATGAATAATAGTTTATAAGACATGTTGGAAATATTCTGCATTAGGAATATTACACTAGAAATGTATTTTTATTATCATTTAATCTGTGATTCTCACATGCATGGACAGATTTCTAGGTTTACTGTGAAGACATGAGTACATTCAGGACCTTATTTTGATTTGCTTCTTATAGAAAGGATGTTATGCTAATAATGAATCATTGAAATATCTTCACTTTGTTGACATTATGAATCACTGACTTTTCAGCGGAGCAGGAATATTGAAGTTTTTTCTCTATTTAATGCATGCATAGCATCTTTGTGTGTTAAATGTGTTAATGCTCATACATTAGGAATCCAAGTAATTTTCAGTTCAAAAACCTTCAAATAGGATGTCTAAAGTGTGTACTATATTCAGAAATTCAATTATGCCTTTAAAATCATGAAGACAACAAAAACAATTGGGCAAGACATTATATTATTTTGCAAAATTCATGCAGTTCTCTTACCATTATCCATTTACAAATGTGGCTTTATATATTAGGAAGAAGAGTTTTGTTTTTTAGATTATTCTACTGCTGGAGTACATTATGTTAAAATTAACATAAGATCTTTTAGATTATTTACATGTACATACACATAAAATAAGATTACCTATGGCTTTTACTGTAATACTCTGTCTTCCTTATTTTGACCCCTTCTTAACTTCAGTATTGTCTTCTTCCTTACCACAAAAATAAACTTAACTATAATATTTTCCATTTACACCATTTTAGCTGTGTTCTTCTACAAATTTTCCCCCAGCCAGTGATCCATCAACTGTTCTAGTCCCTATAGTTATTGTAGTTTAACTGCTTACATTTAAGGTTCAGTACTGAATATAAGAGAATAAATAGTTTGAGGTGTGGAAAACCTCTTATGCAATATACTTATAGTACATCATGATATATCACAAGTATTACAGCACATCATTATCTTTTCCTTATACAAGCCTTCTAGGGAGACATAACACTATGATTCTAGTTATATCAACAGGTATCAAAATGCATTCAATCATATCCTTGGTACAACATGCTGTAGAACTAAAATGACCTTTCTTCAAAGAATAAAACAGGTATCCAATATTTAATTTGTAACAGAGGATAAAAGTTATCCAATATTTAATTTATGTGAAGTTTTACCCCAAGCATTTAGAAGTATTCTTTATTATGTGAACTACATATAGCTCAGGATTTCTGTATTGGTAAAGTACATTTAGAATTTCTTATATCATGTTTTATGCAATGACACACCTTTGAACATAATCTATAGAGTAACTGAGTACCTCCTCATAGTGGAATAATTACTACATAGTATACTATTGGCAAACCTGACTATTCTAACCATGAATTTTAAACTTTCAGCTTATAATGAATGGGAAACTGGACAGACTAAATTCTGACTCTGAATGGACCTTGTGAAAGACACTGTGTTGTGTTTACATAAACCCCTTACAGTACCTCTAAAGTGCAGCTCTCAAAAATCCCCATTTTCTGAGATCGACATTTCTGTGATTTTGCTTTGCAACCTCTTTGGGAAGTTCCATATCAGATATAATGCATACCTGATACTTACATTATAATTTAAAATATTTATAAACTAGTGACAAAATATTTTCATGGTTTTGGGTAACCTGAACATGAGGATCAATATTAATATCCTAAAGCATTAAGAATTTCGAAAACCATTCTCATAGATGGATAAATCCTAGACTCTGCCAATTAAATACATTTTAGTCTCAACAATTTTCTTTGTTGCTGGATCTTTAAGAAAAAATGCCAAGATTTCACAAGACTTTAAATATTTAGCTAGTGGATGTATAAACCACTTCTGAGACACTTCTTTGTATTAAAGAATATCATAATGACTTACTGTGTTTTAAATAAATAGTGTCCTTTTATTAACATAGATTAAACCTTTGGTCCTTGAATCACTGGTCTTCAGTTTATTTTCACTGTGTTTTAATAATCATGGATAGCCTGAGGTAAAGGGAACAAAGAGTCCGAGTGGTGGCTCATATGGGAAACAAATATGATAAAATATTTAAAATAATATTATTAAAAGAATATAATTTATTTGATTCCTATCTAGTGATTACTAGTTTTAAAATCCTTATCACATTGTCATTATACTATTACTATAACCATGTTAATCATAGTATGAATATCAACCATACACATTCATTTTAATATGAGTTAAACAATAAGAAGGAAAGTAAAAGGAACACAAGTGTGACCATTCTCAGGCTCTCCCTACCAATCCTCCTTCAAGATTTCCACTCAACTATTCAGATTATTCAACTTTTACCACCGGAAAGCTCCCTAGATAAGATAAAATACAATATATTTTTACTTCTCTTATCAGATCCCGCCATGCATAAGTTCATATTCATCAGTCCTCACAACATGTCAGGGAGTAGGCAGTGGGACTAATACCTATACCCATTTTGAATTCATGATGACTCCATTTAAGTTATATATTGATCCTTCAATCTCTGTAGTTTAGTTTATCTTCATTAAGTTTACATAATCATGGAAAGCCTGACAATATATATGGGACAGAGAGAGAGAAAGAGCGAGACAGAGACAGAGAGTGACAGAGACAGAGAGACAGACAGAAACAGAGAAAATTAATTATGACTAATTTTTATTATGAATCAGTTTGGAGTTATGGAAAACTTCCTGTACACAGGCAACCATTAACCATTTTTGCCTGTTTATATTGTGACAAAGTATTTTCTTTTTAAGTGAAAATTAAATTTTTGTCTTACATATATTATATTTTCAGTTTAGTTTCTCTTGAAATTATTTTATATTTTCTAAAAGAAAAATATATTGTTTTCTATTAAACTCACCATGGTGAAAACCTATAAACTAACATAATGTCCTAAAAGGCGACCTGACTATCTGATTTCCTTTTTTTGTTGTAGTTGTTTTCGTTTTTATTGGATGTTTTCTCTATTTATATTTCAAACGTTATCCTCTTTCCAGGATCACCTTCAGAAACCACCTATCCTATCCTACCTCCTCCTGCTCCTATGAAGGTTTTCCCCTACCTATCAACACATTCCCTGCTCCCTGCCCTCGAATTCCCCTACATTGAGGCATCAAGCCTTCACAGGACCAAGGGCCTCTCCTCCCATTGATGCCTGAAAAGGCCATAATCTGCTACATAAGCAGCTATAGCCACAGGTGTACTTCTTGATTGGTGGTTTACTCACTGAGAGCTTTAGGGAGTATGGTTGGTTGATTTAATTTTCTAGGAAAAATCTTGACAAATCTCCATCAAGAATCCTGATCAAAGAAAAAAGTGATGATTGCATAGTTAAACATTTGAAGTTTTAAATCTGTTATTCCTATTAACTATATTTGCCATTTAAATTACAGAGGAGGAGGCGGCCACGGCAGCAGCAGCAACAGCAGCAGCAGCAGCAGCAGCAGCAACAGCCACACATGCAGCAGGAGCAGCAGCAACAGCAACAGCAGCAGCAGCAGCAGCAGCAGTGCCAACAGTGTCAGCAGTGCCATCAACTGCAGCAACAGCAGCAGCAGCAGCAGCAGCGTCGGAGGAGAAAATGTAGGAGGAGGAGAAGAAGCAGAAAGAGCAGGAAGAGCAAGAGGACCAGGAGGACCAGGAACATGAGGAGGAGAAGAAGAAATGAGTGATTGAGTCTACGTTTGTGGAAAGAGTTTGATTGGGTAGAAATGTTGGTAAATATAATACTCACACATAAAATTATAAGTGAAAAATATCAGAAAGCCTTCAAAGGCCTGAAAACCACATATACAGCATATATAGTAAATTAAATTGCTAATTCTACCTTCTTTGATCTATTGTTCATTTGAAAATCTTTTCAAAATTCTTTTTCTCCACTTAGCAGTATGGCTCTTAGAGTAATGCAGTCTATGTTATGACTGATTAGATTTGTGCTTTCATAAGGCTTATCATGTTGATGTGTTTTTTTATTTTCTATTTGCATTCTTGCATAGCTTCTGTGGAGAAATGTGTACACAAAGAATTACTCATGTAGGTAAGACACTTTTTTATTTTTACATTTACAATAGGTTTGCATGTCATATACCTAGGGGGATATTTTCTTCCCTTTTGTATGCATTTAAAATCTATTATTTCATTGTTTCAGATGTCTACACTTAGTAACAGTGAGCTCATAGTTTTCTATTATTGTTAAAATTGTTACTAGTTTTTTTACTCTCATATCTGTACTAGTTTTTGCATTGAGTGGAATTACTCCCCCGATGTATAATATACAAGAGAGAGAGAATGAACAAAACTGAAGAAGCATAGAAAAACAATGGAAAGACAGAGCTGCTAAGTGTACCACATCTCCTGTGGGATATATGAAAGCTAACTACTCCTGTGTTCAGGATTTCCTCCTCATGCCCTATGTCTCTTAAGTAAACATTATCAAGCAAAATTGAACTTTTTATTTGGCCCATACTAACCTTTGTAGTGTATAATTCACGTTTCAGAGTTATTTAATTGTGCTAATTAAATACATTTTTCAATCATGACTGCTAGGGCTACATACCTTACTAAATTTTGTGTCGTGTATGCAGAAAGGGAGCTATAAGGTATTATTTAAATTGAATTTTCTTTCTAATTTTAGCTTCATTTTTAGGGGAATCATTTTGAATTTATTTTATTTTTTGAGTGGGAAAACCAATTTGTTATTCATATATATATATACATATGCATAGATATATGTATATATATATGTGTGTGTATATGTGTGTGTCTGTGTGTGATGCATATATATTTACATATATTCAATCTTCTTTGGAGAAATGTGTACTCAAACATATTCATGCAGTTATGACTCTGTTTCTTATATTTACAATAGGTTTGCAGTTCATATAACTATGGTGGTGATATATATATATATATATATATATATATATATATATATATATAATATCTAGATGCAGTTCATAATTGTATAAGAACTGTTTTATGTCCTTTTTTTAGTAATATTTTATTTTAAATTATGTATGTGCTCAAAAATGGTGAGTTGACTTAGTCTATAATATGCATGCATTTGAGCAGAAGGACTTGAGTTTGGGTCCTTTGAATCTCCATATGTATAAACAAGCAAAAAATATTGTCTATCTATAATCCCAGTTTGGGTTAGATAAGTCTATTAACTTTATTGATCAAGAGTCTATAGTGATATAACTTTAATGATAGACAATGTCTCAAAGTACATGGAGAAAATTGAATAGATAGATACGTAATCTTGACCTCTTTTCACTACATACTTGTAATCACACCTCACATCTGTGCACGCATGAACAAGTATATACACATATACTTACATAATTAGATTTTTTGGGCAAACTACTACTGTGTTGCCTTGGATGTAGCACTCCATATGTAGTTTGAGATAGCTTCAAACTCACAGAGATGCACATGATTTTAACCCTCTCTGTACTAGGATTTAAAAGACAAAGAATACTAGCTTTGGCTTAATTGCAGGTTTTGTGGGGTAAATAGTATTCTACTGAAGTATATATGTAAGCATATAACAATAGAGAATATCATAGTTACAATTATTTCAAATAAAGACAGTGTATATCAAGCTCTCAATTCATTTGTGATTTCAGGATGTTCTTTCAAAGTTTGCTATTATGGATGTCCTTATGGATTTTAAATTGTTTGCCATAGGAAAAAGGGATCAATTATCTGTGCTTTAGTGGAGTACAGTCCTAACCTCTAAATAAATTTTTGAGTATGGGGCTTAGTCACAATACTAAGATTCTAGTAAATTAATCAGAACACTTAAAGTGTATGAGTTTGTGGCCATCATTAACTTACTGAAACTTCTGTTAACAATTCCTTGTGCATACACAGAATTCATAATGAAGACATTTAAAATCAATGACTAATATTTTGCAACGTATAGTCTCCTAAAGGACAACATATTTTAAAAACTTGTGTAAACTACTAATTCAACATAGTGCTGTTGGTACTGAAAAATTGTTTTTATATCACAGAATTATAAACCAGTCTCTGGTATATGAATGAAGTTAGCACAGGAAATTAAACTGATTTCCTAATTTAATAGCACATGTCACATTTACCACAGTGTTGTTTTTAATGAATATTATATATGTCTGATACAGAGTCTCACTGTGCTGTCATCTGAGACTTCAAGTTCATTACTGAAACCATGCACACCCTCAGCACCATGAGAAGATCAGTACAGATGCAGATCACCACACTTAGCTAGTTGTATTGTAAATTCTCTTCATTACTAACTTTTATTTTCTTTGCTTTTGTATAAATTTAGATCAAAAGTTTATATTTTCTCATTTACTACAGGTTTGCTTAAATCGCCTCTATATGTAACCATATTTTTATTACTCATTATGTCTTTTTTTAAAATTACAAAACATATTTAAACACTGAAATATATTTTGTAATATTTTATTTTTCATTACTTCATACAATATTTTAAATCAAATATTTGATTATATTATACCACTCCCCCAAGTTCTGCAGATGTTCTCCCATTTTCTACCCAACTATAAGCTTTTTGGCAAAATGACACAAGAGTCCAAATGAATACAAGCCCCTCAAAGTCATGAAAAAGACCACATTCAAAACAAACAACAACAAAGAAAACAACAGAAAGAAAAATAATCAAACTGTAAACATGTAAAAGAATATCCAGAAAGGCAGAAAACTATGGAGTCCAATTATTTGCTGATTAAATACTATATACCTAATTTCAATCTTTCTGGAAACCTAAATTTTCTCTGAGTGGTTTTATGTGAGTGTTCTGTTGTTAACCTTTTGTTTAATGCCTAAATTTTCACACACACACGCGCGTGTGCAAGCACACACACACACACACACACATACACATATTCATCCATTAATTTCCTTTTTAAAATATGTGAAAATTAAAATTTAATATTATGAAGTAAAACAAGAAATATCTATAGTGTTATTAGAATAATCAATATTGGCATACATTTAATACCTGCCTCAATGTAAATGTATTTTAATATTAATTGTGTCTCCAAAACCTGTTTGCAGTAGATAATCTGAAAATAGCTTCTGGGAACATGCCCCCAGTTAATTCTGATTGGTAAATAAAGATGGAAGCGTCCAATAGTTGGAGAGGAGAGACAGCTTTAGGATTTAAGGTTCCCAACTTTGAACCGTAAGGAAGAGGAAGGACAGAGAAATGCAGTGCCTGTGCAGGGAAGAAAAGTAGAGTTATCATGTAAAGTGTCCAGGAGAACATCTCCAAAGGACTGATGAATTATGTCAAGATTAGTCAAAACAAAACAAAGAAATTACTAAATAGTAACCCAGTGCTATCTGTGGAAAGTAGATTCTAACGGCAAGAGGTTAGGCAGTTGCTCAGCTATTGTGCTGCTAAAGTCATATTATATATAAAAGCTATGTGTTTTTCATTTGGGAGCATAAACCATTGAATCAGGTAGTAACCAATGAGAGGTTAATTTAAAAGTTAATACTAAAACTATGATAATGACATTAGGCAGGAAAAATCCACAGAAAATTAAGAGCCAAAGACAAGACACAATAATCAGAGACCTGTTTATTTTTACAATCAAACATTTCATAAAAATCCCTCAACTTGAATTCATAATATATGGGAGAATGATCTAGTACACTACAAAAAAACCCCTGGATTGTAGCACATTAAGTATTATGTGGGCACTGACTTAACATATCCATTTTTAATGAAATGCCTAAGTTCTGTCATCAAACATGGGGTCTTGCTGCCAGTTTGGCGACAGGACCCTATAAATTTGGCAACAAATGTGTTGTTTGGAAATTTGTTTTCTATTCATAACAGTCCTTTTGGCCTATAACTCAGTTCTCAGTTAAATGTAAACCAATTTCAGTGCTGCAAACTTTGTTTGGAGACAAGTGATGACCAGTTGAGAGCCATTATTTGATGATTTAATTTAGATACACACACACACACACACACACACAAACACACACACACACGCGCACACACACACACACACATATATATATATATATATATATATATAATTTATAAGGTTTTTATTGTATTATCTCTCCCTACTACCTTTGAGCACCCCTCCAGTGCCCCCTTATTTTTAGCTATTCCTCCCTTATTCCTTTCCCCAATCCACTCTCCTCACACTAGCTGTTTTCCTTGTTTTCTCTTCCACAATCTCCTCTCTTTTTCCATTCCTCACTTGATTCCAGTCCCATTCCCAGTCTGTTATTTTTGTCTAGTTTCTTACTTATGTCAGAATATGCTTTATAAAACTTGTACACGGGCGGTGGTTGTGCACGCCTTTAATCCCAGCACTTGGGAGGCAGAGGCAGGAGGATTTCTGAGTTCAAAGCCAGCCTGGTCTACAAAGTGAGTTCCAGGACAGCCAAGGCTACACAGAGAAACCCTGTCTCAAAAAATAAAAAAAAAAAAAAAAACTTGTACAATACGTGATATTTAAAAAAGCAAAACCTAGTATTTACTTTACCTAATGGCTGCCCTGAACACTGCATTTGGAACAATGTCAGATGGAACCAGCACCAATGTGTATCTGATGATTTTTTAGAGGCCAGATATAAAGAGGTATTTAATATCTGTATATATTAGTTTTCCACTTATGTTTATCAAATTTCATTTTTGTAATTATTATTTGAACTCTATTTTCAAATCATGAGATTGGCTAAGTATTTTCAAAGATTCTTGTTTCCTTTACTGAAGATTGAAATAATCATGGAGTCTTTTGCCATTACTGTATTTATGTAGTACTTTACATATGTTCACTCTTTATGTATATTAAACTATTCTTAAATATTTAGGTCACATTTACAATATAATAGTATAAAAACATCTGTTGGATGGCTTGCATTGTATTTGTTAGTATATAAATTCATTTTGTATTAATATTCGATGTTTTTCATACAAGACATTTTATTTACCATCTTTCCACTTTTCCAACTACTCCCAGATCTTTCTGTCTGCGTTACAATAAAATCTCATCCACCCATGGTTGTGTACAAGGTAACTATCTCTGTGTCTCTCTCATCCTCAACAATAAAACCAAAAACAAAAAAATTACCAAATTAATCACCCAATAAAGCAAAAAAGTAAAATAATAAAATTAATCAAGTATCCACAAAAGAAAAATAAACAAAAATGGATCTGCTTTGGATGTGGCTGATGTAAATAGTAGTATTCCATTGTGAAAAATGAGTTTTGCCTTTCTACACAGCAGGTATCAATTACAAATACTGTCTTTGTTAAGAATCATACTTTGTGTCTACTTTCCCTTCTTAGTACAAGTATTTCTGTCTTTTTTCAAGCTGTGCTGGTCCTGTGTGTGCTGCTATAGTCCCTTGATTTCCTATATCCAATGCTGGGGGAGAAGTTGGATGAATACATTCCAATGAGGTCTCAGTACTCTGAAGTTTGTGGATATAGGTGGTCTCATATCCATGTACTCACAGATGCCTTAAATAAACAGTTGTTATTAAAGAGAAAGAAAGTATATGAAGTTAGATGGAATAGTGATACTATTGTTATGTGGGTAGATATTCAAGGATAGAGATCTTGATATATTTGTTCAAACACAAAGTATTCAAATAATGATATCAAATCAAGGATTTTATCAAAATAGATTATTACCAATATATAAGAACTAAAGTTGTCACAAGAATTAACACATGTGTGCAACATGAAACTTCAAGCAAGCAAAAAGAATTGTTGATAATATGCATATATACAATTTCCTTTCTGAAAATATATTTCTTTATCATTATATTACTCAAGGATATTGTTAAGTTGGTTGTATTTCTGGCAAAGGGATTGGGTCCACAATCTCTTTTTAGAGTCAAAGAAACTTTTTGGAGGACATTATATTATAGATAAATATGTTATATATTGGTATAATTTATTTTAAAATCATGATAGAACTTGTGGAAACAGGCACAATTGAATCATGAGTAATCAAAAGTAAGATTCACTTGGGTACCCAGAGTTACAACTGGAAAATTGTAGATAGAAATTGAGTCTTTCCTACAGATATCCAGTATTTACTCACTTTCAGACTCCAGATACTCCAGATTGATGATCACCAATCAGGCACTAATGGCTGCTTTTGCTCTACTGTTAATTGAAAAGAGAGCTCAGGATAAGTAGCAAATTTTTCCTGCCTTCCACTTTCTATTTTCTCAAGAGGAGGGAGAGAGAGATGGATCAGAGATCAGCAGTTCAGATCAGGATCACCAAGATATTTCTTTCTCTTCCTATCAACAGAATCAATGACTTCACACACACACACACACACACACACACACACACACACACACACACACAGAGAGAGAGAGAGAGAGAGAGAGAGAGAGAGAGAGAGAGAGAGAGAGAGAGAGAGAGAGAGAGAGAGATTTCTTCCACAGGAGACAGTATTTTGCAACTCAGAACTGTAATTCTGTGAATCAAACAAAATAGTTCTACTTCCTATTTTCTATCTCCTTTAGATTTCATGAAAAATCTTGCTTCTTTTGAGTATCTCATAGGCAACTTTTGGTTATACCCAGAACCAGTTGAGACCTGTACTATACCCAGGAGCTTCACTGATAAAAACTCTCACTAGATAAAATTGAGAGCTCTTTCCTGACTGGTTTATAATCCATTAATTTTTGGATTAAAAAATTCTGCCTAACAAATACAAGGTGAGCCAGTAAAATTTTATCTAGTGAGAGTTTTTACCAGTGAAGCTCCTGGGTATAGTCCAACTCTGAGCATAACCAAAAGTTGCCTATGAGATGCTCAAAAGAAGAAAGATTGTTCATGAAATATAAAGGAGACAAAGAAAATAGGAATTAGAAATATTTTGTTTGATTCACAGGATTCCAGTTCTGAGTTATAAAATACTGTCTCCTGTTCAAGAAATCTCTCTCTCTCTCTCTCTCTCTCTCTCTCTCTCTCTCTCTCTCTCTCTCTCTCTCTCTCTCTCTCTCTCTCTGTGTGTGTGTGTGTGTGTGTGTGTGTGTGTGTGTGTGTGTGTGTGAAGGAACCCATTGATTCTGCTTTAAGATGTGGCAGGAATTTTATGATCCTTAGAGTCCTGCATCATTTTCAACAGGCATGATTCAATTTTAGAATAAAAATTACAAGGATTTGCTGCTTGTAACATTACCTTGGGAATACCATTGTGAAGAACTGATAGAACTATAAGCTCCTCAAGGCACACCACTGGTCAATCTCTGTCTCTGGTGAACCCCAACCACCAGGTTTCATACAGAGAACAGTCTAACTGGACTAAGCTGGATCCAGCTCCCTGTCCTACTGAGTAAAAAGAACAAGTTCTGAACTTGAAACACTGGAAATTTCCAGAGAACTCTGCTCCCAACAAAAATAATATAAGCCCTGTATTCTATTCTATTCAGTTCTCTGTTTCCTCTGGACAGGGTACAGCAAGCCATTACCAACTCTTATTGTTTATTAATAATAAACAAAATTGAAGAATTTAAACTGCCTGGGGCACACATGTGTATTGCCTTTGTACCTAATTATCTCTAATTACCATGTTCTACCCGCAAAACACTATATACCCTAACAGCTAGACCCCACCACAGCATTAGAGAGGAAAAACCCTAAGTTCTGGACTTGAATCCTCTAATCCTCATTCTGAAAATCTCCACAAAGCTCTGCACCCCCAACCTTTATATGATCCCTGTTTTCTGCTCAGTTCTCTACTGAACAATTGCAGCAATCCTCATGGATCATTTCCTTTCAATAAATCTCTTGTGTGAGTTTTTTCTACTTGTTCTGTGACTTTCTGGTATGAATTCTGAATTTTTGCTTTCCTTTTGTAAAGCTATTACAAAGAGAGACTTTGTAAGGTTTTGCAATATAGTAAATCATATGTAGTTAACTTCCCTATTCTCCTATTTCTTCATTTCTTTCATTTTCTTCTCTATATTTACAGAAACATACATTTACTAATACCAGGTTAGATATCAATGAGACATTCTGTGAGACATAAAAATGTCTTAATTTGATATTTATTACTAGTGCAGTATTTGCTTTGTTGCTTGTGTTTGTAGCATTGTCTGTACTGTCTATCAATTGACTGTTAGTTTTATGTTAAATTCTTTCCCAATCAGATGTCCTATACGAAGAATAACTTGGAAAGAATAAAATTATCGATAACATAGAAGAACACTAAATAATATGTGATAATTATGACTGAATTTTTTTCCATCAGGAATACAGACAAAGCTGTTTAACTACATAAACACATATGATATAGAAATAATTACTGTCAACACAATGCTAGTGAAGATAGAGTAGTGTATTAGTGGGAGATTAATTTTCAAAGAATGAAAAGTAAATGTGGTTAGTAAATTTTTCAATGAAAGTGTCAATTAATAATTTTATATCATGGAGAGGCAAATGATTTTCTAATACTCTCCTTATTTGCCTGTCTTCATAGAAAAGGATGGACAGAGAAGGAACAAAGAAAAACTATTAAAACTAATATTTACCAAAGTGCAATGACAATTTATCCATGACCATATAACATAGATTGGAAAATCTAAATCTCTGAGATCCTTGTTGGCACTAGAACAATTACAAATAGGATGACCAATGTTATTTTTCTTTGTTCTGAGATGACCAGATGAAATAAATATGGTGATAATGTGTGAAAATCTTAGAAATCAAAGAAATGATATTGTCAGATGGTCAGGTAAGTATTTTCCCTGCCTTTCCAAATATTACAGATTTGACGGGAACTGTATCCTTGCAGTTGAAAGCCAAAGCACACCATCTCCTTCTCTGTATAATGATAGTTCTGTTTGTAGGCAAGGAGACCGTCCTGAGAGAGACTGCTGGATTAAATTTGGAACTGAGTGAGAAAAAGATGCTAGGCTTACACCTTTTGCACTGACCTCTAAAATATTTGGTAAGTTGGATAAAAAGATGAGAAATTGAGCTGCTGATACTTTTTAGTTACTGTTGTTTTTTTTTTTTTTTAATTCTAAGTGGACCATGAAAAAAAATCAAGAGATGCCCCTTATGTCCTTAGTTGACATAGAACAATTGGAATCAGGATGTTACTATGTAGATGAAAGGTATAGTTAGGAACCAAGTATAAGACAATTAAAACTAAAAAAAGAAAAACTAGAAGCAAAAATTCTTCAACTAAGGAATAAAGCATCTCTTAAGGACTAACTTTCTGATTTTGGGAAATGGGACAGAAATGACCCTTCTGAATGTTTCAGAATCAAAGAAACTGAGCAATATAACCAGAATAATCACCCTGTGACAAATGCTGTATAACCTTAAGCAGTAAAAATGCAATCATCCCTTGATGCACTGCTACATATGAGCAATTAAAAGCACTTTGGCATGACCAATGAATTTACACATAGATGTCAAATCTGATGAACAATAATGGCGTGATTATCATAACCAAGGGAACCAGTATGAAAGCTATGTCTCCTGTTGACCTCTGTAGCCTAGATTAAGTTTTAATGGCTTTGCTGAGACTGTTCATAGAACAATGTATTTATACTCTTGGAAATTCCTTGGTAGGTCTAGCACCATCATTTCTAGTGTATCTGCATATTGAATGCAATATAGTGATTATAAGTAAAACATAAGCATAGGAAAGGCTTTATCTTGGAAACTAGAAGTCAGCTGTGTAAAGATGTGTGTTGAATCTGAGTTTCTAAGGGAAAAAAGGTTGAAAGTCAAACTCTTTGCTTGTGATAGAGTTGGAGAATTTGAAGCCTGACAATATGTTAAAAGAAGGCATCCATAATGAATCGTTATATATGTTAAAACAAATTTGTTCAATATATGGACAGTTGTCCAATGATAATTTTTTCATGATGGTGCCTTTTTACAACATGAACTACAAATTAACTTCCCCCTTCCCTGTTACATTATACTGGACAGATGTGTTACTAAATTTTTATTATTTCAACAACTGGTACCTATATAACAAATAGGTGGATCTCTAGCAAAGAGAGGCATAAAAACATCCCTACTATTGAGAATGCAAAATTTCCAAGGAACACTCATATAGACATCTGCAGGCACTACAGGTAACCATTTGAAAGGACATTATCTCACTAGGATAATGATTTCTCACATATTGACAAGAAAAACTGTATAGACTAGTCTAGATGTATACTAAGGGGAAGCTGCCCAAGACACAAAAGTTATATAAAGAACAAGCAAGCAGCACAAGTCACATTCATCACTTTAACTACTGATTGGGCAATGAGGGAGAGCTCTGTGTGAAAGCTCTAGGGGGTGGACGTATAATGGTTTGGAGAGAATGACTTAGGATTTTAGACACCTAATTAAATAAGTGCCTCATATTCATCCCACTTTATCCAACACTAATAGGTAGACAGAAAATTGATGCTAACAGATCAAATTTACACATGCTCTAGTATATCAGGATTATATTTAATATTAATGTCTCATTAGTTGTGATATTCTTTAAACATGCACAGAATGATGATGGATTTCAAAATAATTTACCATATTTATCATCTCTGCCATTGTACTATTAACTACAGGATATTCATTCAGGATTTTGACTAATTGTTCTATTTCATGTGAGGTTTTTGTGTGTTTGTTTGGTTGTTCGAAATGCATGCAAAAGACTGGGTTTGCTGTAGAATTCTTGGGTGTTTATGTGATAATTTGCAATTTGCACAAGTGAAACCTAAAAAAAGTTATCAGAAAAGTTTAAAATAGTCTTTGTCTTTAAATATTAAACTATAAACTGAAGGTAAAAGCAGATATTTTAGAGACTTGTGAATTTCAATGCTAAGAGTAGTTTATCTAACAAGGTTAACAAGGCTCTAGAAATGTCTAAATCAGGAAAGGCTGATATCACATTGGTTGGTTGCCTTCCATTCACAAATAGCAATCCTATTACTGAAAAGGTTGATTTATTTGTATATATGACTTCAAAAACTAAAACTTGTAGTAGCCCCCAAATCCCATCCTTAGGAGCTAGAACCAAAAATTCTAGTATAAATGACTAACTATATACTACGGACTATTAAGCCTCAAATTCAGAAGCATTTGTTTATTTTGCATGATTCAAGGTGGAAGTTAAGGTCACCATGTGCCACCTAGTGCAATAATAGCTTGAGTGGTTAATGCACAGAATCAGAATTCTTATTGGATTAAATGCCTGTTCCAGTAGGGCAAAAATCAAAGGTGTTATTAGTCACTTAGAGAAATACTTGTGACAAGAAAAGCCATGAGCTCCATTGAGGAAGCATCTGCTATAAATTGCTTATCTGTAGTCCCAGCTAAAGTATTTCTCTACATTTGTGTTTACAGTCATGGGGTGTTCCAATACTCCATGTCAATACATTCAGTTTTCTGTTTCATCATTTTCATTATTTCTGTCAGTTATTCTTCACAGTATCTATTCCCAAGAATTCATTTCTCAAAGTGTGACATCTAGACAAAAACCACCATCCAATCAGGTACCTGGGAATATATTTTATAGCTGATAATATGATTCTATTAGTATTTATTTATCTTTTTGTGTCCTCAAGTGTGTGCAGGGACATGCATGATGGGGCTGGAGGAGAAAGCCTGGTGTTCTTCTCTATCATATTTGCCCTCATCCTATGGTTATTGCACTGTAGCTGGATGTTGGGGTCTCCAAGCCAGTTCCAGTGATTCCAATTTCTTCTCTTTGCCCAAAACACTGGGAACATGCATGTACAGAAACCTTTGGCTTTGTACAGCCTTTTAGAGAACAAATTCTGAGTTTTTATGCTTTCTCAGAATGTGTCCTTACTCACTATTGAAAATAGTCTTCTTGAGACCTGAGACCTGCTGTGGCTGTAGTGCAGTTGGGGAAAAATGTTCACAGACCAGATCTCTGCCTATCTACAGCATTGTATAGGTAGACAGAAGACACATAAAGCCCCACTTGTCCCATGCAAATCAGTACAGAATGGGAAGATGTCCCCAGTTTGACCAGCTGCCATGCAGCACAGACAGAAGAGCTCACGTAGAGGCCTGCCAGATGTGCGCCCTACCTGCAGTGGGAACCACTACACTGTGCAAATATGTGGCTGACCGATGTGACAGAAAAAAAGAAGTGGAATACTTTGAGGAACTTTAAGTGAGGTAGAACTGGATATGCTAGGGTGGAGTAGCCCATTTTGAGTAGCCAGCCCTTCAACCTGAGAGCATGGTGAAGAGCTTGCCTCAGCTACCTCTGAGGTCTATTTCTGGGTTTGTGGCTATATAGTGACAGGGGGCAGTGTCAATGCCTATAACTGATACTACCATTGGAAAACATGGAGATTTTAGTGGTCTGGGAAGCACCAGGAAACAAGTGGATGTCCAGGTTCTGTATAGAACTAGCCCTGCCCCACAGGGGTGCTGCTTCACTGGTGCTCCTGAAATCAGGCACCACTTCTCACCTGCTGCATTATTGTGGATCTGATGTCTTCGTGGCGCACAGTGGAGAGCATGAATGTGGGAATGCTGACCTGACTCTGTCTGCTATGAGGTTGCTCTGTCAAGGAGGTGATGACCCCCATGCTAATTTTCACAGTTGGAAAAGGTGGCCTGAGAATCATAAGAATGGGAGGGCTGGCTATGCCTCTCAGAGGCTACAGCATATTAAAGAGTGTATTCTGGGCCTTGACTAGGCAGGCCAACAAGCTTCGTCTTAAGTCATTGGTGTGGTTGATCCAGCACTGGCCCAAAGGCATGAGAGCTGTATTTATAATAAAATAAAAATAAAAAGATGAAGATGATGAAGAAGAAGAAGAAGAAGAAGAAGAAGAAGAAGAAGAAGAAGAAGAAGAAGAAGAAGAAGAAGAGGAGGAGGAGGAGGAGGAGGAGGAGGAGGAGGAGGAGGAGGAGGAGGAGGAGGAGGAGGAGGAGGAGGAGGAGGAGGAAAAGAAGAAGCATTTTCCTTATCACTGGCATAAGGGAATTCAGGTTCTTTCATTAGCATATGCCTGTTGTGCTATTAGCATGTCAAGGTCTATGATAGCCTCTGGACTCCTTCAGTCACTATTCACAATTATCAGTTATCCACTTCAAAGTCCTCAGTCACTTTTAAGGGTTCTTTCCCCCAAAACTGTTTTTTTACACTGCTTAGGCCCTTTGCTTCTTTCTGAGTTCCCTAAAAATAGGCTTAGCACTTTGGAATAAATTTTCCCCCTTTTAAAAATGGAGCTGCTGTTTTTGGTTTCTTTACATTCCATGTTTCATTTTCTTTGTACTTGCAAAACAGGAGAGGGAAAAATAATCCTTTCTTCAAAAGGATAAGTTTTTAGTTTAACTCACCTACCAATTTTGTCCTCTCAGGGACAGATTGTTTGACCATAGTGGCTTATGGCACCACCATATATGTGTCCAATTCAAGACTCCAGCTCTGGAGTCCAGCTGCTGTCTTTCAACCTTCTCAAACCATCCAAATCTTGTTAACTGTTCAGTGTCTTTCTGGATACTGGAGCCTGGCATGCCTATCTGGGCATTTCTAGATACTAAGATTCTCTCCTCTCCATGTACTGAAACCATTATCTCTTTTCCAAATAAGCCTCTCCCAATCTACCTGAACAGATCTTTTCTCTTCACCTTGATCTAACCACAGATCTACTGGGAAATTGTCAACCTGGACCACCCTACTTTGTCTAGTATTAGTACAAAAGCCACTGTGGTATGCCAGAAAGCATCTATAGTCCCACAGTTATCCCATCACTAAAACAAGGAATACTTTTCTCCATGTTTTTAAATGTTTCTCTTTTACAAAGTCTCTCAGTCTACTTGGGAGATATCACCGATTGAGATTCTCGGTGTAACACATACTTGTCTATACTCCATTGCCTACGTCATGCAACACAACCTCTCTTACTTGTTGACCATGAGCTCTTCTCATTCAAAACTTAAGTCCTCATCCCTTTTCCCATGTCTAATCTAATTCTCCCTTACCTCATGCATAGTGATGTTATTAAGCTTTCCACCTGAAATTTAGTGCAACATGACTTGGCTTAATTACAACCTCAACAGTTAGTCTCAATGGCCAAAAGATCACACTGACTCAAACACTGAAAACACACGGGCAAGTGGTCTGAGCATGTGGGCTTTTTTAATTTTCCCTTCTGACCATTTCCTATGTACATAATGCCTGGTTTACCAGGATCTCCTGGCAAAAGCTCAACCCATTATTGAAACTGAGAAAGAACTGAGCCTTTTCCTACCACACTATTCAACTTTTACAGAGAGAATGTGGCCATTTAAGGATTTTCTTCTGCCTCAACCAGCACTCACTCAACTGGACCTCCCCATCCTAATCCTAACTAAATCTCAACAGGTTTCTCCTCACCACTTCCCACAGATCATATCCACTTCTACACAGATAGCCACTACTCCCTCAGTAAAGTCCTGGTAGCCTTGCTGCAAGCCCTTATGGCTGAGATCTCTCAGATAGAGAGGCAACTTGCTTGTTTGTTTGTAGTTGTTATTTCTGCCAAAGCATTACATTTCAATCAAGAATTCATGATGTCTTATTCAAACATGTAACCTCACCTGGCATAAACTGTATGCCATTCTTTTGTCTATTCTCACAATTTTATAAAAGGAGAAAGTCTGGTCAACTCTACAACCCTACATAGTTTATGTCCACCACAGATTCAATTCTGATCTAGTAGAAATAGATGAAACACGTTGGTTTCCCCACAAACCTGAAACTACCAGGTAAATGCTGAAAATGTGTGCACTGCAATGTAGACCTGGAAAATTGTTATTTGCCTCAAGATTATTATAACAGGCTTTCCATAAGGCAATTGCTTTTGATAAACTGAAAGAGGTCACCCAGAGACCAGATAAATATCTTGCAGAGTTCCCCATTCTACTTATAGAAACCCTCCTTCAGTATACAATGTTAGATGCTAAGTCCAATGAGGCCATTCTTACCTTTGACGCTCACTAACTTTCACAGTCAGCTCCTGTTAATTGAAAAAAAAAATTAAATTCTTCCCCATGGACTTCAATGTTCCCAGAGAGATTTCTTGAATATGGATCAGGCTGGCCCCTAGAAGAAGATGCAACAATGGGTCTGTGCACATGTTAGCATGTCAAAATTCAGGTTGACATTTTTGTTGTAGTGCCAATATCTTATCAGATACATTAAGGAATATCTCCTCAAGATTTTGGAAGTCTTTGACATGATTGTTCATAAAGGGACTGGGAACATATCTGATTTATATATGGTATATCATTATAAAATCTAACATCTTATTAAGTTTATAAAAGATCTATAGCTTATAAATAAGGTAAACAAAGTAATAGTGTAAACTATTCATTCAATGTATCTAAAATTTATGTATCCCAATTTAAAAGTAACATTAGTAACCTGTTTCCTTGGCTAGCTCATGTTGTGTGTTCTTTCTATCACATAGTTTAAAATTAAATAAGCATGCACATTTAATCACTAACAGCAAGTTATGAGTTTTAAATGTATCCAATAGTTTATGTCAATAATCCTGTTTTTGACACTGCACATTAAAGACATGACGATGTCTGAAAATTGTGAGCAATAACACATTTCCAGAGCCAGCAATAAATTTGATTAATAGAAACCAACTGAAAAATTGTCCATATTGAATAACTTTCAAATTTCTACTTTATAAAATCTACTGAAGAGAAAGCTCATAGGTGAACCTGAGGCCCAGGTAGCTGATGATAGAAGAAAGAAACAGGATTCAATCATGAATCCAAGAGGTATAAAAGTATTTAGACCTAATTTTACAATAGCTTTTGTTATATTTTATAAGCCTAAAATTTCATCATCTTATAAGGAAGAGTTTAAACAAGTATTGAGTCACAAATATGGTATGTTGCAAAAATATTTCTTTGAATTTCTATCATTCATATAAAATTCTGTGTAATAATAAATATGAACTTGCTGCTCTCTTAGATACAATAATAAACAGAATGTTCACTAGGACTAAGATGTTATATAGTTATTACTTAATACAATGTGGTCTTCTCAAGATGGTAAAATAACAGAGAAAGTTGTAAACCAGGTCAACATGGTGGCTATTTATGGTGAGTTGCATCCAAGTAACATGCACATATACACATATTGAGTTGAAAGTGTAACTTACACATACACAAACACCACATTTACACACACACACACATATATATACACATATATGTATACTTATATATGTGTGTTATATGTGTGTGTATACTCTAAAGAAGAATTCTTAAACACATATACTTAAAATTCTTAAAATAATTTTTTCAATAAATTTAATATATATATATTAAATTAAACTTAATATAATAGATTTTATTATAGGAATTTAAAGCTGAATATTGTTGCAGACTACGTGAATACTTTTTTGTTTGTTTGTTTTGTTTTTGTTTTTTTTTATTATTTCTTTATTTTTTTAATTTACATTCCAAATGATTTCCCCTTTCCCATTTCCTCCCTCCCCAAAGGTCCCATAAGCTCCCTTCCCTCCCTATGTTCCCCATTCAACCCCCTCTCACTTCTCTGTCCTGGTATTCCCCTATATCCAGTCTTTCCAGGACCAGGGGTCTCTCCTTCCATCTTCTTGGAAATCTATTGATATGCCAATTGTGTCTAGGGTATTCCGAGATTCTGGGTTAATATCCCCTTATCAGTGACTGCATACCATGTGTGTTCTTTTGTGATTGGGTTACCTCACTAAGGATGATATTTTCAAGTTCTGACCATTTGCCTAGGAATTTCGTGAATTCATTGTTTTTAATTGCAGAGTAGTATTCCATTGTGTAGATATACCACATCTTCTGAATCCATTCCTCTGTCGAGGGACATCTGGGTTCTTTCCAGCTTCTGGCTATTATAAATAAGGCTGCTATGAACATAGTGGAGCATGTGTCCTTATTGCATGCAGGGGAAGCCTCTGGGTATATGCCCAGGAGTGGTATAGCCGGATCCTCCGGGACTGTCATGCCCAGTTTTCTGAGGGACTGCCAGACTGCTTTCCAGAGTAGTTGTACCAGCTTGCAATCCCACCAGCAGTGGAGGAGTGTTCCTCTTTCTCCACATCCTCACCAATCCCTTTTGGCAAGTCTCATTTTTTTGGTTAGGAAATCCAGAAATCTAATAAAGCAGTAATAATGAACACAGCAGTGTAACAGTCCATCAGCAGCAGGGACAGGAACAAGGGGAGCAGCAGCCACAGGACCTCCGAGGGATTTCATATTTATAACTTCTCAAGGGTTCTAAGAATTACATTATCTGCTGCTAGCAAAGATCATGCTTCTTCCAGAGCACACATGAGGAAAATAATCCACTGCTTTATACAATCTGTATCAGCCCCATATTCTATAGTGTTATTAAATGAAACACTTATTAACAAAGCATAATTGGATTTTGACAAAAACAACAACAACAACAACAAAAACAGAATTATCACACCCATCTAGGGTTAGGAAAACGCAGGCAGCTTCTGTATGTCAGGACCACATGGTGCTGGCTTCTTTAAAGCTGTCTGGGGTCAAAGTTTTGAGGAAATCCCTCGAGCTGGTAAGTTGCAGGAATATATATATTTATTAGAGAAAGAAGGTAAAATGAATGTGTTTAGGAGGAATTATTTTCTTAGGTGTACCTTTGTAACATTTAGGCTCATGGTCCTGTGTGTTGGGTGGGGCAGTCCTAAGACCAGGGAGTGTGCATATGGGAAGATATTATTCCCCTAGGAATAAGCAATAGCGAGGTGAAAAAATGATCTCTAGATCAACAGTACTTATCAGATAGTCCTCTTAGAGGTGGATTCAAATAGATTCTCTGAAGCTTTTTAGTTTAAAAAATGATGTAACTTTTAGATATGTTAGCATTACCAGTGGTTTTAATCTGTACGGAACTCTGTACAGAAATCTGTATTGTAGAAAAGACAATAGACTCACAATTTGAGACATACTAAAAACAGATGAGTGCAAAATGTTTTGGGCTTAAAAGCATTAACACATTGTAAATCTCCCTTTAATCTATATTCAGAAAAAAACGAAAGAAGTTTAAAGTTTTAACTTTTGGCTATGGTAGTATTAGAAGTATTTTACCAGAACTAGATTAATAGTTTATGAGAACTTCATCACTAACTTTTGAAGTCTTTATTTAACAAGTGAAGGAAATCTGAACTATATTTTATATATGTTATATATTTTAACTCACTTATACTTTTAAAAATTGCAATTACACACTCTGAGACTGTCTTAGACCTTCATAACTTAAATTTACCTATCTTAAAACACTTTTCTTTTTTTTCTTTTATTGAATATTTCTTTATTTACATTTTTATTTATTTTTTATTTTTTTATTTTTTATTGGATATATTCTTTATTTACATTTCAAATGTTGCCCCTTTTCCTGGTTCCCCCCCTCCCCTGGTAATCTCATAAGCCTTCTCCCTTTCCCCAATCAACCAATCCCTGCTTCCCTGTTCTGTTATTCCTTTACACTACAGCATCAAGTATTTCCAGGACCAAAGGCCTCTCCTCCCTTTGGTGTCTAACAAGACCATCCTCTGGTGCCTATGTGTTTGGAGCCCTGAGTAACTCCATGTGTACTATTTGGTTGATGGTTTTCTCACTAGGAATTCTGGGAATATTGGGTGTTTCATATTGTTGTGGAAACTCCTTCAGCTCCTTGGATCCTTTCTCTAGCCACCCCAATGGGGACCCTGTGCTCAGTTCAGTGGCAAGCTGAGAGTGTTCCCCTCTGTATTTGTCATGCACTAGTAGAGCCTCCCATGTGATAGCTATATCCGCCATCAGTCAGCCAGCACTTGTGGGCATCCACAACAGTGTCTGGGTATTGTAACTGTATATAAGATGGATCCATGCGTAGGGTAGTCTCTGGATGATATTTCCCTCAGACTCAGCTTCAACTTCTGTGGGTATTTTTCCCCTTTCTACAAAGGACCCAAGGATCCATACTTTGTTCTTCCTCCTTCTTGGGCGTCGTTTGATATTTGAAATGTGTCTTGGGTATTTCAAGATTCTGGGCTAATGTCCACTTCTCAGTGTATGCATGCCATGTGAATTCTTTTGTATTTGGGTTACCTCACTCAGCACGATATTTTCCAGGTCCATCCATTTGTCTAAGAATCTCATGAATTCATTGTTTTTAATGGCTGAATAATACTCCAATGAGTATATATACCACATTTTCTGTATCCATTCCTCAGTTGAGGGACATCTGGGTTCTTTTCAGATTCTGGCTATTATAAATAGGGATTCTATGAACATAGTCGAGCATGTGTCCTTATTACATGCTGGAGAATCCTCTGGGTATATGCCCAGGAGTGGTTTAGGAGGATCCTCAGGTAATATTGCACCCAGTTTTCTGAGGAACCGCCAAAATGATTTCCAGAGTGGCCGTACCAGCTTGCAATCCCAACAGGATTGTGGGAGTGTTCCTTTTTCTCCACAACCTCTCTAGCACCTGCTGTCTCCTGAGATTTTTATCTTAGCCATTCTGACTGGTGTGAGGTGAATTCTCAGGATTGTTTTGATTTGCATTTCCCTGATGACTAAGGATGTTGAACATTTCTTTAGGTGCTTCTCACTCATTCATTATTCATCAAGTGAAAATTCTTTGTTTAACTTTGTACCCCATTTTTAATACGGTTATTTGGTTCTCTGCAGTCTAACTTCTTGAGTTCTTTTTTTTTTGGGGGGGGGGGGGTTTCGAGACAGGGTTTCTCTGTGTAGCCCTGGCTGTCCTGGAACTCACTTTGTAGACCAGGCTGGCCTCGAACTCAGAAATCCGCCTGCCTCTGCCTCCCAAGTGCTGGGACTAAAGGCGTGCACCACCACCGCCCGGCTTGAGTTCTTTTTATATATTGGATTTGAGCCCTCTGTCAGATGGAAGGTTGGTAAAGATCTTTTCCCAAATTCTTAATTGCCATTTTCTCCCATGGTTGTGGATTGGCAGGATTAATATAGTTAAAATGGCCATCTTGCCAAAAGCAATATACAGATACAATCCAATCCCCATCAAAATCCCAACTCAATTCTTCATAGAGTTAGATAGAGCAATTCTCAAATTCATCTGGAATAACAAAAACCTAGGATAACTAAAACTATTCTCAACAGTAAAAGAACTTCTGTGGGAATCAGTATCCCAGAACTCAAGCAATAGTTTTCTGGGGAAATCAGTATCCCAGAACTGAGCAATAGTTTTAAGAACTGCATGGTATTGGTACAGTGACAGGCAGGTAGATCAATGGAATAGAAGTGAAGACACAGAAATGAACCTACACACCTATGGTCACTTGATCATTGACAAAGGAGCTAAATCCATCCAGTGGAAAAAAGATAGCCTTTTCAAAAAATGGTGCTGGCTCAACTGGTGGCTAGCATGCAGAAGAATGCAAATCGATCCATTCTTATATCCTTGTACTAAGCTCAAGTCCAAGTGGATCAAAGACCTCCACATAAAACAAGATAAACTTAAACTAATAGAAAAGAAACTGGGGAAGAGCCTTGAAATTGTGGGCACAGGGGGAAATTTCTTGAACAGAATACCAATAGCCTAGGCCCTAAGACCAAGAATTGACATATGGGATCTCATAAAATTACAAAGTTTCTGTAAGGGAAAGCACACTGTAATTAGGTTAAAACACTTTTCATATCCTTAAAAACTTACTTATCTCCACATAAAACCAGACACACTGAAACTAATAGAAGGGAAACTAGGGAAGAACCTTGAACATATGGGCACAGGGGAGAATTTCCTGAACAGAACTCTAATAGCTTATGCTCTAAGATCAAGAATAGACAAATGGGACCTCATTAAATTACAAAGTTTTTTGCAAGGCAAAAGACACTGTCAAAAAGACAAAGCGGCAACCAACTAACTGGGAAATGATCTTTACCAACCTTACATCCGACAGAGGGCTAATATCCAATATATACAAAGAACTCAAGAAGTTAAACTCCAGAGAGGCAAGTAACCCTATTAAAAAATGGGGTACAGAGCTAAACAAAGAGTTCTCACCTGAAGAATATCTAACGGCTGATAAGCACCTAAAGAGATGTTCATCATCCTTAGTCATTAGGGAAATGCAAATCAAAACAACCCTGAGACTCCATCTCACACCAGTCAGGCTAAGATCAAAAACACAGGAGACAGCAGTTGTTGGCAAGGATGTGGAGAAAGAGGA
Organism: Tokudaia tokunoshimensis; assembly: GCA_036184795.1. Classification (NCBI taxonomy): domain Eukaryota; kingdom Metazoa; phylum Chordata; class Mammalia; order Rodentia; family Muridae; genus Tokudaia; species Tokudaia tokunoshimensis. The sequence goes on along the minus strand of BTHU01000001.1, from coordinate 36,066,098 downwards.
ACACTCCTCCACTGCTGGTGGAATTGCAGGCTGGTACAACCACTCTGGAAAGCAGTCTGGCAGTCCTCAGAAAACTGGGCATGACACTCCCGGAGGATCCGGCTATACCACTCCTGGGCATATACCCAGAGGCTTTACCTGCATGCAATAAGGACACATGCTCCACTATGTTCATAGCAGCCTTATTTATAATAACCAGAAGCTGGAAAGAACCCAGATGTCCCTCAACGGAGGAATGGATTCAGAAGATGTGGTATATCTACACAATGGAATACTACTCTGCAATTAAAAACAATGAATTCACGAAATTCCTAGGCAAATGGTCAGATCTTGAAAATATCATCCTTAGTGAGGTAACCCAATCACAAAAGAACACACATGGTATGCAGTCACTGATAAGGGGATATTGACCCAGAATCTCGGAATACCCTAGACACAATCCGCATATCAATAGATTTCTAAGAAGATGGAAGGAGAGACCCCTGGTCCTGGAAAGACTGGATGTAGGGGAACGCCAGGACAGAGAAACGAGAGGGGGTTGAATGGAGAAAAGAGGGAGGGAAGGGGGCTTATGGGACTTTCGGGGAGGGAGGAAACGGGAAAGGGGAAGTGATTTGGAATGTAAATTAAAAAATTAAAATAAAATAAATAATAAAAAAAACCTTTCATATCTTCAGACCTTGCATAAACATTACATTGGTTTTTATCCAATTATCTACCATAAGATACAGGATATTGATCATTAAGAACAGTCATTGTAAAGTGAGCTATATATAAAAATAATAAAATATTTTATTGAATTTGTTTTGAGAGTTTAACTCATTTTAGAGTCTGGTTGCAAGGGAAGGTGAGTCTAGACATAGTAGTACCTCAAGAAAATGAGTCTTAATGTCTTCTTTTTCTAGAGGAAGAGAACTGATATGACAATTGAAACTTTGCTGTCAGAGCTGTTATACATCTTGCTATAAAACTGGTCAATGTATCCTTATCCTACTTGTCAATGCCATCAGAGGTCTCATAAAGTTATGTTTCATCGGAGTAAGCAAGATGTGTGAACCAGGCAGCTTCTAAACGTAAGAAAAATGACACTTAGTTGCTATTATGTTCCTCCTTGATAATCTGTTTCATTGGAGCAGAGGTATAAGGGTATCATCAGTCTTTGGCTGATAGGCCCAGAATATCCAACAGACTTTCCTGTGAAGCAGAAACTTGGGGGACCAGCCTACTTTGTCTAAGTAAAGCAGTACAATAAACTCCTCACTGCCCTGCTTTTTCACAATTTGGACAGGGTCCTGGCTTCAGGCAAGACAATGTGCAGTTTTTCACCAGGTGTACTGTTATGCCACATTTCAAGCAAGCTTCAAGTAGAGTACTTCTGTTCTCCATCATCTTCTTTGCAGGAGATCTTAGGGGTAAGACCAAAGGTTGGTACTCCTTTCTATCACAGAAAAATTATTTATTAAACATTTTAAGTGCATTATTCAGTAGATATTAGAATAATTTGTGAACCATTTATCTATTAAGTATATCTAAACTAAACAAACTTTTCTTATTTCTTTTCATTTGTTTTAGGTATAACATTGAAAATATGTACAGGAGGACAAATTGGGCTTATTCCTTTAAGAAATTACACATTGAAAATTACTGTGATCCTGAATTAAACAAAGGAATTCATAATAAATATACATGATTTATCAACCACATATTATTTACTTGTCAATTTTTAGATGCCTGGCGTAAAATAGTTAACAAAAACATATGTATTTAGCTATAATTGTCTATGTCTACGTCAGCTTTTGTTAAACTCAATATTCCTTTATAATCTTAATATTCTAACATAATATAGACAATATTATAAATCAGACTTGATTGTAGCAATATAACTTTAAAATTTGATCATCATATAAAAATCTGTACCAATCCAAAATATTTTTGGATACATAATACTTCTCTAGTCTGAAAGAATACACACTGATAAAGGGTTGATTATCTCTAAGAAGTTTAACAATTTTTCTATGCCAAATTGTCATATAAAGATGACAGTTAATTCATATGGCATATACTCTCTAACCTTAGTGAAGATAGCTGATAGCCATCTGGCTGCTTAATTCTTAATGAAGACATCAGCCAAGATGGTGGAGGAACTCCATGGTTATTATTTCAAAAAACATCTGTTTTCCAGGTAGATCTATTTTTTTAAATAGGAAATAAATTCAAGTTACATGCACATATACACACAGAGTGGGAATGCACATTGCACACATGCTCACAACATGTGATTACAATATGGTGATTACATGGCTTTTCGAGCTGAGTTATTGAATTAAGGCTGGAGAAGTACCTGCGTGTGAGCACTTTGTAACAACTACAGTCTTCCAGTTTTAATACTTATCATTTTCCTAACTTCAGTTTCATAGGAGAAAATGTCCTCATTATTTATTATTATTATTATTATTATTATTAATCACCATCATCATCATCATTACCAGCTTTAATCTTTTTTGCAATCCAGTTATTTTCGCTGTCCTATTCTGCCCTCCAACAACTCATCACTGCACTCCTCTTCCACCGACTCCAAGATATTGTCCTCAAATCCAAATTCTGCATCTTCATGTCCCATATCAAAGTGCTCTTCAGAACTCCAACTCCTTTCTTCCTTGTTGACTGATGTTAAAAGGTCTGGCATTCAGCAGAAACAAACTTTGTTCCCTTTTGCTGAGTCTACTTAATGTTAGATTTCTTCTGCTGGTATCTCAACTGCAACTGCAACTGAAGCTGTATCTTCACCAATGGTCTTTCATGTCCTGTATCAGCAGTCTTCATCTGATCTCCTAGAACCCTTCACGCCTTTAATACCATACCATCTGGGTGATCATTACATATTGTCAGACTAGCTTTCAGCTGCTGTTTATCTCTGAAACAAAACTCATTTCTGTTTTCAGAAACACTTTCCAGACGATTTCACTCCAGTGATGCAGATCTCATTTTAGTCATTGTTAATTTCTTAGCTTAACCTAACCAGCACCAATTGTCCCTGTAACACCTTCGATTCTTAACACTAAAGCCAAGTGCCAAATGACAAAGCTACTGAATTTTGGGGCTGGAATAATGCCAACTTTGTCTATTGTGTCATCACCAGCTCTCTGTTTACCAACTCCTTCACTACCTAATCTTGGCTGTCCTGAAACTTGCTCTGTAGTCTAATCGTTAACTCAGTGATGTCCTATATGCTAAGATTAATGGCATATACCACTCTGTCTGCACTTAAGCCTTTCTTTACCTTTTCAGAAGAGCTTCAAAAACATGGCCACCGTGCCTCAAGATCTGAAATAGAGGATACCCTCCATTTCTAGATTGTAATTCATTCCAGATATAGTGAGATTACAATAAAGAATAGCCATCAAAATCTATCACTTGCCAATTTGACATGCAATCATATCTTCTTATATTCAAATTAAAATAATAACCAGGTCATAATAATGCCTAAGATGATATACAATCCCATGTGCAAATGAAAATGAATCCCGCCCCAAAATCAAGACTCCAACAATTTTTATCTCCTAAACACAGTATTTAGCATCATGCCACTTCCTTGTGTCCCTTTAAAACCTCAATCATACTTTTTATTTTTTTTTTACTTTTCCTTTATAAACTTGCTATGCTAGATCAAAACAATTGTTATAGGCAGGAGACACTGGACAGAATTCCTACTAGGCTTTATTTGAGAATTCCTTTGCCAAAGCAGTTGATATAAATCTTTTTATATTAGCCTCTGGCAGACTCTTTCAAACAGGGCAAAAAGCAACCATATTCTTCACCAACAAATCATAAGAATGATCCCTTATAAACATACAAAACTTTTTCTCCTCTGAACATGTTGACTCAGGAACCCAGAGTTAAAATTACCCTCAGAATCAATGTCTATCATATTCCTACAAAAGTGACCCATTAAGCCCAACTTAAAACATTTCATTATTTTGAAAATTCAATGTACCCCAATCCACGTTTCTCCAAACAAACAAACAAATGAAACATGGTTAGGCCTACAACACCACTACCCTAGTCCCTGGTACCAACTTTTATTTTATTTAGGGTTTTGTTACTCTGAAAAGAAACAATAGCTAATGCATCTCTTGTAAGGGAATACATTGCACTGAGTCTGACTTACAGTTTTACAATTTCAATCCATTTTCTTCACAGTGAGAATCATGGCTGCTTGCAGTCATACAATGTGCTGGAGTGGCCAAGAATTCTCTATCATGATCTGAATGCAGTTAGAAGGAGACCGTCTTCCATTGGCATCCAAAATGAGGGTCTATTCAATACTGAACATAGTTTGGGCATAGGAAGGACATGAATGCCCAAACTCACAGTGACACAATTCCTCTTATAAGATCACCCCTATGGAAACCAGGCTACACCTCCTCATAGTGTCACTTGTCCTGTGCCAATTGTATTCAAATTACCACAAGGTGTGCCAATTAACATTAGAATAATATATAGGAGATAAAGGAATAAATGAAAAGAGGAGGAGTTGTACCTTGGAAAATAGAAGACAAATTGGAGGGCTTGTTTTCAGTCTGAATTCCTTTTTTTAATATTTAGCCCATGTTTATTCCCATCAAAATTTCAATTTTTTACCATTTTTATATAAAATACCTTAATAGTCTCTTAGAGCTTTAATGATTAAAGGTGTATTTTTTTTGTTGTTTTTTGTTTGTTTGTTTGTTTGTTTTGATAGGTGGCATATTTTTTTTATTTTCTATATTTTTTTACATTCCCAACGATTCCCCCTTTCCCAGTTCCCCCCCTCCCTGAAAGTCTCATAAGCCCACTTCCCCCCTCCTGTTCCCCAGTCAACCCCTTCCCACTTCTCTGTCCTGGTATCCCCCTACACTGCTACATCCAGTCTTTCCAGGACCAGGGGTCTCTCCTTCCATCTTCTTGGAAATCAACTGATATGTGAATTGTGTCTTGGGTAATCTGAGCTTCTCGGATAATATCCCCCTATCAGTGACTGCATATTATGTGTGTTCTTTTGTGGTTGGGTTACCTCACTAAGGATGATATTTTCCAGTTGTGACCATTTGCCTAAGAATTTCGAGAATTCATTGTTTTTAATAGCAGAGTAGTAATCCATTCTGTATATATACCATATCTTCTATATACATTCCTCTGTTGAGAGACATCTGGGTTATTTCCAGCTTCTGGCCACTATAAATAAGACTGCTATGAACATAGTGGAGCATGTGTCGTTATTGCATGCCAGGGAGGCTTCTGGTTTTATGCCCAGGAGTGGTATAACAGGATCCTCTGGGAGTGTCATGCCAGTTTTCTGAGGAACCGCCAGACTGCTTTCCAGAGTGGTTGTACCAGCTTGCAATCCCACCAGCAGTGGAGGAGAGTCCCTCATTCTCTACATCCTTGCCAACACCTGCTGTCTCCTGTGTTTTTGATCTTAGTCATTCTGACTGGTGTGAGGTAGAATCTCAGGGTTGTTTTGATTTGCATTTCCTTAATGACTAAGGATGTTGAACTTTTCTTTAGGTGCTTAGATATTCTTCAGGTGAGAACTCTTTGTGTTGCTCTGTACCCCATTTTTTAATAGGGTTATTTGGCTCTCTGGAGTCTATCTTCTTGAGTTCTTTGTACACCTTGGATATTAGCCCTCAGTCGAATGTAGGGTTGGTAAGGATCTTTTCACAAATTATTGGCTGCCACTTTGTCATTTTGACAGTGTCCTTTGTCTTACAGAAACTTTTTCGTTTTATGAGGTCCCATTTGTCAATTCTTGATCTTAGAGCATAAGGTATTGGTGTTCTGTTTAGGAAATTTTCCCCTGTAAATTTTTCCCATGTGTTCAAGGCTCTTTCCTAGTTTCTCTTCTATTTGTTTTCGTGTGTCTGGTTTTATGTGGATAGGCAGGATTAATATAGTAAAAATGACCATCTTGCTAAAAGCAATACACAGATTCAATGCAATATCCATCAAAATCTCAACTCAATTCTTCATAAAGTTAGAAAGAGCAATTCTCAATCTGGAATAACAGAAAACCCAGGATAGCTTAAATTATTCTCAACAGTAAGAGAACTTCTGGGGGAATCAGTATTCCGGACCTCAAGCTGTATTACATAGCAATAGTTTTAAAAACTGCATGGTAAGCCGGGCGGTGGTGGCACACGCCTTTAATCCCAGCACTTGGGAGGCAGAGGCAGGCGGATTTCTGAATTCGAGGCCAGCCTGGTCTACAAAAGTGAGTTCCAGCCTTATGCAAATGGGCATGACACTTCCGGAGGATCCGGCTATACCACTCCTGGGCATATACCCAGAGACTTTACCTGCATGCAATAAGGACACATGCTCCACTATATTCATAGCAGCCTTATTTATAATAGCCAGAAGCTGGAAAGAACCCAGATGTCCCTCAACGGAGGAATGGATTCAGAAGATGTGGTATATTTACACAATGGAATACTACTCTGCAATTAAAAACAATGAATTCACGAAATTCCTAGGCAAATGGTCAGAACTTGAAAATATCATCCTTAGTGAGGTAACCCAATCACAAAAGATCACACATGGTATGAAGTCACTGATAAGGGGATATTGACCCAGAATCTCAGAATACCCTAGACACAATCAGCATATCAATAGATTTCTAAAAAGATGGAAGGAGAGACCCCTGGTCCTGGAAAGACTGGATGTAGGGGAACGCCAGGACAGAGTAATGAGAGGGGGTTGAACGGAGAAAAGAGGGAGGGAAGGGGGCTTATGGGACTTTCGGGGAGGGAGGAAACGGGAAAGGGGAAGTGATTTGGAATGTAAATTAAAAAAATAAAATAAAATTAAATTAAAAAAAAAAAAAAAAAAAAAAAAAAAAAGTGAGTTCCAGGACAGCCAGGGCTACACACAGAAACCCTGTCTCGAAAAACCAAAAAAAAAAAAAAAAAAAAAAAACAACTGCATGGTATTGGTACAGTGACAGGCATGTAGATCAATGGAATAGAATTGAAGACCCAGAAATGAATCCATACTCCTATGGTCACTTGATCTTTGACAAAGGAGCTAAAACCATCCAGTGGAAAAAAGATAGCCTTTTCAACAAATGGTGCTGGCTCAACGGGAGGTCAACATGCAGAAGAATGCAAATTGACCCATTCTTATCTCCTTGCACTAAGCTCAATTCCAAGAGGATCAAGGACCTCCACGTAAAACCAGACACACTGACTCTATTAGAAAAGAAACTAGGGAAGAACCTTGAACATATGGGCACAGGGGAGAATTTCCTGAACAGAACTCCAATAGCTTATGCTCTAAGATGAAGAAAAGACAAATGGGACCTCATTAAATTACAAAGTTTTTGCAAGTCAAAAGACACTGTCAAAAAGACAAAGCGGCAACCAACTAACTGGGAAATGATCTTTACCAACCCTACATCCGACAGAGGGCTAATATCCAAGATATACAAAGAACTCAAGAAGTTAAACTCCAGAGAGTCAAGTAACCCTATTAAAAATCGGGTATAGAGCTAAACAAAAGTTCTCACCTGAAGTCTATCTAATGGCTGAGAAGCACCTAAAGAGATGTTCATCATCCTTAGTCTTTAGGGAAATGCAAATCAAAACAACCCTGAGATTCCATCTCACACCAGATGGCTAAGATCAAAAACACAGGAGACAGCAGTTGTTGGCGAGGATGTGGAGAAAGAGGAACACTCCTCCACTGCTGGTGGAATTGCAAGCTGGTACAACCACTCTGGAAAGCAGTCTGGCGGTTCCTCAGAAAACTGGGCATGACACTCCTAGAGGATCCTGCTATACCACTCCTGGGCATATACCCAGAGGCTTTACCTGCATGCAATAAGGACACATGCTCCACTATGTTCATAGCAGCCTTATTTATAATAGCCAGAAGCTGGAAAGAACCCAGATGTCCCTCGACAGAGGAATGGATTCAGAAAGTGTGGTATATTTACACAATGGAATACTACTCTGCAATTGAAAACAATGAATTCACGAAATTCCTAGGCAAATGGTCAGAACTTGAAAATATCATCCTTAGTGAGGTAACCCAATCACAAAAGAACACACATGGTATGCAGTCACTGATAAGGGGATATTAACCCAGAATCTCGTAATACCCTAGACACAACTTGTATATCAATAGATTTCTAAGAAGATGGAAGGAGAGACCCCTGGTCCTGGAAAGACTGGATGTAGGGGAATGCCAGGACAAAGAGACAAGAGGGGGTTGAATGGGGAAAAGAGGGAGGGAAGGGGGCTTATGGGACTTTCTGGGAGGGAGGAAACGGGAAAGGGGAAATGATTTGAAATGTAAATAAAAAAAATCTTAGAAAATAAAATTGAAAAAAAAAGACTAACATGAATGTCAGAGACTCATCTATCCTAAAGCATTTAGAGTAAGACAAGTATATACGTATGTGGGTAAAATAATATTTGTTTATTTATGCTTAAGGTTTAAAACATTAATTGCCTACCATTGTCCACATTGCTACTTACATTTTATAACATATTAAATGTTGGAGTTGAGCTTCTGTATAGAAAACCATCTTATAGAGTATGGAGTTTCAATAAGGAGTGTCCTTTATATTCGTATTTGTGGAGTATTATCTAATTGGGAAGAAAATAATAATTTTTCCATGGAATATTAATATAAAAGGATATCTTTCATGGTTTGTAGATATTTACATGGATACTATGTGCCAGAAAGTTTATAATGACTTATTAATGTAGCAACAGCTGGTAGTATAGAAGTGACCAAGGGCTGGTTAAGTAAACTGTCTAATTTGCAAAAGCAACATGAAGAACAGAAGATATATGCATATATATATACATATATATATATACACACACACATATATATGTATATATATATGTATCACATATATCAATTATATAATTAATAAGAAAAACATGAAGAGACACTCTGAAGAATTCTAGGATATGAAAAGATTATCTTAGAGAGTGACTGAAGATTTTTCATAGCTAACACAGTTATTAGTTCATATGCATTATATCATTTCCCATAGCAAACTCTGGAAGAAACAACATAAGTAGATCAAATCTATGCATTCTCCAGTGCACATGGCTTATATTTGATGTAAGAATCTCATGTCTAATCACTTATAGTTTTCTTTTCTAGTGAAAAATAAGCCAATCCACACGAAATTAAGGTATATAAAGGTAGTTTATTCATTTATTGGGGGTGCCTCTCACTAATCACACAGGAAGAGGTAAGGGCAGTTGCCTTGCAGATAGGAGACAGAATTGGGGGAGAAGAAAAGGAAAGGAAGAAAGACAGAAAGAAAGAAAGAAAGAAAGAAAGAAAGAAAGAAAGAAAGAAAGAAAGAAAGAAAGAAAAAAAGAAAGAAAGAAAGAAAGAAAGAAAGAAAGAAAGAAAGAAAGAAAGAAAGAAAGAGAGAAGGAAGGAAGGAAGGAAGAAAGTGTGTTCACATTCAACAAAAAAAATGAAGAGATAGGTACAGATAGATGGAGAGAGAGAAAGAGAGAGAGAGAAAGAGAGAGAGAGAGAGAGAGAGAGAGAGAGAGAGAGAGAGAAAGAGAGAGCACAAAACAGAAAAAGAGAGAGAGACAGGAGAGAAAGCACCCTCTCTTAATTTTAATAAAATTTAATAAAAATTTAATAATATATATATAATTTTAATAAAATTTAATAAAAATTTAATAATATATATAATTTTAAATATATGTATATATAATTTATATAAAATGTATCTTTTTGGACTAAGACACATGGCAAATATTTAAGGACTTTCCATCCAGAAAGGCAGATGTGGATTTTGGTCCACTCTGAGTTTTTGCATTTCAGCATTACAATTATAGTGTACAACTTCCAAGTTCATGTGATTGTTCTTACTTCATCAATGCCTGATCATTTTGGATGAATTCAATTGTTAAGAAATGGAATGCTAACATAATTAAATTTGAGGGTAATATCTAAATAAAATATTATTCATGACACATCACAAACACACACATACACACAAACCCCCCCTCACACATACACACACACAATTAGTCAAAATGATTTAGGTGGATTGCGAAAAAGCTATTGTAATGAGATCCAAATATCCTCTCTTCTCAAAATATTTTTATCATGTATGAAGCAGAACTTCTTTTTAACACATGCTAGGCAAAAATGTTCCATATATTCAACTAATTCCACTGAATAAAGGATTCACCATCAAATTATCCCCTTGAACTTCAAGCTCATACTTATATCCTTGTTCATTTGTTTGTTTGGGTTAGATTTAAGACTACTGCATCTAATGATTGCATTGACAAAGAAAATAGGTGCTACAGTTGTAGATAATATGGCGGAAAGTAAGAGAATGGTGCAAAAATTAACATCCTGGCCAAATTATGTGGTTCAGTCATAGAAAGCCTGCCTAATATGTGAAACACTAGATTTCTTCTACAGAACAGCAACTGACAATTGAAGATTTAAATAAACTCATTTTTTTCTGAAGTGATTTAAAATTTTCCCCAAAGTTTTGACTAAAATTCTAAGATATCTAAAACATGAAACTCCTGTTAATTTGCCAAAGCTGAGAGCCAGGTGATAGATAAACAGTTTCCAGTAACAACCACAAAAAATAGGATCTGGTGGTTTGTTTTTAGATTAGAAAAATTAGGCCACCATTAAGAATCTATGCTTTTTTTTTCTTATCAAGCAACAACAACAACTCCACTGCTTTAAAATACATTCTAAATTAAATATTATTTTTCTTCATGCTACCTGCTTTGATATCTCCTATACTGTACACTGGGAATTTGCAGTTTTGTGTATATTTTCCAGTTGCTGTCATATAGACAAGATAAGATTCCACTATCACAAGTAAAGTAGGTATGAATTTAATTATTGACACACTTCTTTTTTTAAGTTTTTTTATTGTGTCTTAGATATATTCTTCATAAATTTTCTTTTTTTCTGATAATTTTTTCTTTTCTTTTCTTTTCTAAGTTTTTTTATTTACATTCCAAATCATTTCCCCTTTTCTGTTTCCTCCCTCCCCGAAAGTCCCATAAGCCCTCTTCCCTCCCTCTTTTCCCCATTCAACCCTCTCTCGCTTCTCTGTCCTGGCATTCCGCTACATCCAGTCTTTCCGGGACAAGGAGTCTCTCCTTCCATCTTCTTGGAAATCTAATGATATGTGAATTGTGTCTAGGGTATTCCGAGATTTTGGGTTAATATCCCCTTATCAGTGCTTGCATACCATGTGTGTTCTTTTGTGATTGGATTACCTTACTAAGGATGATATTTTTCAAGTTCTGACCATTTGCCTAGGAATTTCGTGAAGTCATTGTTTTTAATTGCAGAGTATTCCATTGTGTAAATATACTACATCTTCTGAATCCATTCCTTCGTTGAGGGACATCTGGGTTCTTTCTAGCTTCTGGCTATTATAAATAAGGCTGCTATGAACATAGTGGAGCATGTGTCCTTATTGCATGCAGGTAAAGCCTCTGGGTATATGCCCAGGAGTGGTATAGCCAGATCCTCTGGGAGTGTCATGCCCAGTTTTCTGAGGAACCGCCAGACTGCTTTCCAGAGTGGTTGTATCTGCTTGTGATCCCACCAGCAGTGGAGGAGTGTTCCTCTTTCTCTACATCCTCTCCAACAATTGCTGTCTCCTGTGTTTTTGATCTTAGCCATTCTGACTGGTGTGAGATGGAATCTCAGGGTTGTTTTGATTTGCATTTCCCTAATGACTAAGGATGATGAACATCTCTTTAGGTGCTTCTCAGCCATTAGATATTCTTCAGGTGAGAACTCTTTGTTTAGCTCTAAGGCAAAAGACACTGTCAGAAAGACAAAGTGGCAACCAACTAACTGGGAAATGGTCTTTATCAACCCTACATCTGACAGAGGGTTAATATCCAATATATACAAAGAACTCAAGAAGTTAGACTCCAGAGAGCCAAGTAACCCTATTAAAAAATGGGGTACAGAGCTAAACAAAGAGTTCTCACCTTTATTAACTTTTCCAATGATTTCCCCTTTCCTGGTTCTCCCATCTCTGAAAATCCCATAAGCCCTCTCCCCTCCCCCTGTTCCCCAAGCAACCCCCTCCCACTTCCCTGCTCTGGTATTCCCTTACACTGCTGCATCTAGCCTTTTCAGGAGCAGGGGCCTTCTGTCCTTCCTCTTGGGCATCATTTGATATGTGAATTGTGTTTTGAGTATTCTGAGCTTCTGGGCTAATATCCACTAATCAGTGAGTGCATACCATGTATGTTCGTTTGTGACTGGGTTACCTCACTTAGGGTAATATTTTTCTGTTCTACCCATTTGCCTAAGAATTCCATGGAATCATTGTTTTTAAAAGCTGAGTAGTATTCCATTGTGTAAATATACCACATTTTCTGTATCTATTCCTCCGGTGAGGGACATCTGGGTCTTTCCAGTTTATGGCTATTGTATATCAGGCTGCTATAAACATAATGGAGCATGTGTCCTTAATGCATGCTTGGGAATCTCTTGGGTATATATCCAGGAGTGGTATAACTGGATCCTCCAGTAGTATCATGCCCAGTTTTCTGAGGAACCGACAGACTGATTTCCAGAGTGGTTTTACCAGTTTGCAATCTCACCAGCACTGGAGGAGGGTTCCTATTTCTCCACATACTCACCAACACCTGTTGTCTCCTGAGATTTTGAACATAGCCATTATGACTGGTGTGAGGAGAAATCTCAGGTTTGTTTTGATTTGCATTTCCCTGATGTCTAAGGATGTTGAACATTTCTTTAGGTGTTTCTCAGTCATTTGATATTTCTTAGTTGAAAATTCTTTGTTTAGCTCTGTACCCCATTTTTAATAGGGTTATTTGGTTCTCTGGAGTCTAACTTCTTGAGGTCTTTGAATATATTGGATATTAGCCTTCTCTTGGATATAGGGTTGCTAAAGATAACAATTGTCTCAAACAATTTGACTCTTACCAAACAAGTGAAAGGTCTGTATGACAAGAAAAATCATCCATGCCTGAAGGTTGGCAGGATTATTATAGTAAGAATGGCCATCTTTCCAAAAGCAATATACAGATGCAATGCAATCTCCATCAAAATCCATACTCATTTCTTCATAGAGTTAGAAAGAGCAATTCTCAAACTTATCTGGAATAACAAAAAACCTAAGAAAGCTAAAACTAGCTCAACAGTAAAAGAACTTCTGGGGGAATCAGTAGCCCAGATCTCACACAGTTTTACATAGCAATAATGTTAAAATGTGCATGGTATTGGTACAGTGATAGGCAGGTAGATCAATGAAATAGAATTGAAGACCCAGAATTGAATCCACACTCCTATGGTTACTTGATCTTTGACAAGGGACCTAAAACCATCCAGTGGAATAAAGATAGCCTTTACAACATAAGGTGCTGGTTCAACTGGCAGCTAGCATGCAGAAGAATGCAAATTGAACCATTCTTATTTCTTGGTCTAAGCTCAAGTTCAAGTGGATCAAGGACCTCCACATAAAATCAGACACACTGAAAATAATGTAAAAGAAACTGGGGAAGAGCCTTGAGCACATAGGCACAGGAGAAAATTTCTTGAGCAGAACACCAATGCTCTAAGATCATGAATTGTCATATGAAACCTCATAAAATTACAAAGTTTCTGTAAGGCTAAGTACTGTCAATAGAACAAAAGAGTAACCAACAAATTAAGAAAAGATCATTGACACACTCCTTATTAGCTTGGTTATGGATTATAGATTTTACAGAAGATGGCTTGGATCAAATTAAACACTTACTCCTCTTGCTTTTTTTGCTTTGGTGGATTCTACAAAGCCTGAAAATAGTAGTAGTTATGTAAGATTCCTGGAATAACTTAAAGGGATAATTTTTTTTAGATCAACAAACATAATCAATTGAAGCACCCATTTGATACAGCCATGATCACTCCTACTGTCAGACTCAGGAAAAGTAAAATAATTCAAACACTGTAACTCTCATGTTGGCTGAACTGTTCAGAATACCTAGTGTTATAATTCTCAATCATTCTCTCTCATTGGTAAGAATGTTATGTGCTATCTTGTCTTCTTGGTTGTCACTCTATTTTCCCATTTTATACAGCAAAAGTTATGTTAAATATAGTCTGGTCTATATAGGTTGATCTTCTTGAGATATGATAAATCACTAGCATTCTTTTTTTTTTTTTTTTTTTTTTAATTTAATTTTATTTTATTTTTTTAATTTACATTCCAAATCACTTCCCCTTTCCCGTTTCCTCCCTCCCCGAAAGTCCCATAAGCCCCCTTCCCTCCCTCTTTTCTCCGTTCAACCCCCTCTCATTACTCTGTCCTGGCGTTCCCCTACATCCAGTCTTTCCAGGACCAGGGGTCTCTCCTTCCATCTTTTTAGAAATCTATTGATATGCTGATTGTGTCTAGGGTATTCTGAGATTCTGGGTCAATATCCCCTTATCAGTGACTTCATACCATGTGTGATCTTTTGTGATTGGGTTACCTCACTAAGGATGATATTTTCAAGTTCTGACCATTTGCCTAGGAATTTCGTGAATTCATTGTTTTTAATTGCAGAGTAGTATTCCATTGTGTAAATATACCACATCTTCTGAATCCATTCCTCCGTTGAGGGACATCTGGGTTCTTTCCAGCTTCTGGCTATTATAAATAAGGCTGCTATGAATATAGTGGAGCATGTGTCCTTATTGCATGCAGGTAAAGTCTCTGGGTATATGCCCAGGAGTGGTATAGCCGGATCCTCCGGAAGTGTCATGCCCAGTTTTCTGAGGAGCCGCCAGACTGCTTTCCAGAGTGGTTGTACCAGCCTGCAATTCCACCAGCAGTGGAGGAGTGTTCCTCTTTCTCCACATCCTCGCCAACAACTGCTGTCTCCTGTGTTTTTGATCTTAGCCATCCTGACTGGTGTGAGATGGAATCTCAGGGTTGTTTTGATTTGCATTTCCCTAATGACTAAGGATGATGAACATCTCTTTAGGTGCTTCTCAGCCATTAGATATTCTTCAGGTGAGAACTCTTTGTGGAGCTCTGTACCCCATTTTTTAATAGGGTTACTTGCCTCTCTGGAGTTTAACTTCTTGAGTTCTTTGTATATCTTGGATATTAGCCCTCTGTCGGATGTAAGGTTGGTAAAGATCATTTCCCAGTTAGTTGGTTGCCGCTTTGTCTTTTTGACGGTGTCTTTTGCCTTGCAAAAACTTTGTAATTTAATGAGGTCCCATTTGTCTATTCTTGATCTTAGAGTATAAGCTATTGGAGTTCTGTTCAGGAAATTCTCCCCTGTGCCCATATGTTCAAGGTTCTTCCCTAGTTTCCCTTCTATTAGTTTCAGTGTGTCTGGTTTTATGTGGAGATCTTTGATCCACTTAGAATTGAGCTTAGTGCAAGGAGATAAGGATGGGTCAATTTGCATTCTTCTGCATGTTGACCTCCAGCTGAGCCAGCACCATTTGTTGAAAAGGCTATCTTTTTTCCACTGGATGGTTTTAGCTCCTTTGTCAAAGATCAAGTGACCATAGGAGTGTGGATTCATTTCTGGGTCTTCAATTCTGTTCCATTGATCTACATGTCTGTTACTGTACCAATACCATGCAGTTTTTAACACTATTGCTCTGTAGTACAGCTTGAGGTCCGGGATACTGATTCCCCCAGAGGTTCTTTTACTCTTGAGAATAGTTTTAGCTATTCTGGGTTTTCTGTTATTCCAGATGAATTTTTGAATTCTAATGGTTAATAGATTCATTACAAATGTTTTAGCAGAAACTCATGGTTTATATAGAATAAGTATCTGTTTTAATGGCTTAAATATAGTAGTAGGTAAAGTGCCCCCTTACAATTTAAATTACTATCATAAGATCTTACAGTGTGTTCTGTCTATTAACACTAGATGCCCTTTCTAAATTTTCATCATTTCTGTACATGTACTTAGCAGTAGGAAAAAGAAGTAAGAATTTTTACCAGCCTACTCTAATAAAAAGTGCTTCAGTGTTCAACCTGCTAGAGCTGAAAAATTAGCAGATGTTAATATAACTCCCTCCAAATATAAAAGACTCCTGAGGTAGAAGGCATTAAATATGCTTCAGAAATAGACAAAGATGTTGCTTAGTTCTATCCCTCAAGTATTTTTTGTTAAGAACATGGTTTTCCTGAGACCACCATTTGTACCAAATGAGAAATAGGTATCCTATCTGTGCTTGTGAATTGTTTATGCTAACTTATTAAATGACAGACCAGGTCAAATGATCCCCACTTGAGTATCCATATTATTATACAACCAGTTGTAAAATAATATTGTCTTAGGGCAAGATGGAAATAATATTGTCTTAGGCTGAGGAAATATAGAGGAAGACGGAAGTTTTAGAGATCTAATATCTTGTGTGGATTATTTTGTATCCTTTGTGTCAGAGCAAACACAATACATTAGGTACCTAATGTATGGCTTCATAAATTAGCTCAATAAAACTCTTTGGTTCCAAAGAGATAAACTTGGAAAAAATTAATGCTGTCTTATTGTTGTAATGTTAAGTGGAGAGTTAAATATTGTTTCTACCTCTATTCAGTATATTTTTTAATTTTTTTCTTTATTTTTGAAATTGTTATGTAATTTAAATTTCTCCTCTATTCTCCATTCATTCCTCCTTTGAACATTTCTTATTTACTTTATAATTCATGATTTGTTTTATCTTTAATATTGATTCATATATATATATATATATATTTGCATGTATAGATATGCTTCTTCTAGGAAACCTAAATACAGCTCCCCTTATTCTATACAATGTTACACATATGATTATTTAGGGATAAATATTTTTTGTACAGAATAACAAATTATTGTCTTCCCCCTTTTGGAAAACTCTATCCCATTATCTCAACATTCCTTAGGTTCTTCAAATATTTTCTAGAAAGTTGAGGCCAATTAGGATTCCTAGGTTCAATTTAGTACGTTTATTTTGGATCTCATGTTTGGAAATCCTGCTGGTAAGACATATTGTGTATATATTATTTCATTCTAAGAAACAATCTTCCAGCAAACTATCTCATTTCCTGAGTCTTGCTATCTGTTTTACTCTTTTACAATGACTCCTAACATGTAGTTTCAGGACATACTTTTAGAACTATGTTTATATATCATCAAATGGTATTTTAATTATCTGTTGTTTTTCTGAAATTTTTGACTGATGGTCTTTGTTAGAGATTTTCATTTTAATTCTGGACTTTTATTTATACATTATATTGTATTTATTGTATTATATAGTTGGAATATATTATAGGTTTATTCGTAGATTTTTCATAACCCTCCAGACTGATTACAATTGTGGCTTGAAATTTTTTTGTTGAATTGAAACTAAATGAGTGATCTATTTCCTTCACATACTCTACAGCATTTCCAGTTTGTTTGTTGTTCTGACCAATGTTAGTTGAAATTCCAATCATGATTTGATTTGTATTTCCAGTTGAAAATATTTACACAACTGAATGATAGTGTGGAAAAACTGAAGCTGCTACTCTGATAGTTCAGTCAATATAGCAAAACCCAGTGTATACTTCTTAATAGGATCTTATTATGAATTTTGGCTCATTCTTATTATGAATTGGATATTCATGACACTTTTGTTCATCTGGATCCTAACTCTGTTAAAATGCTCGAGTTATTGATCACTGGAGCTGTTTTGTAACTTTGAACTTTGGAATCATGTGGCAATGGATTGCAGCATCACCCATCATTGCACATGAAATCAGACATTTAACAATTATCTCTTAGCATCTCTAGTTTACAAGGCAAATTATCATTTTAAGCAACTGGATCTAAATAGAGATATCTGGAAACTAGATTAAGTTCCATACCAAGAAAGAAAAGATGGTGGCATGGTGAATATATTCTATAGGAGAGAAATGTGAAACCATAGTATGCTGCTCCCTCTGGAAAGATAAGAATAACCCCTTCATCTTCTGCCCACTCCTCAGAACAGACTAGGTCACAATGTTCACCAGTGCTGAAAGACTAATTGTCTGATTCATTTGGCTAAACATGTAGCAAAGAAATGAACAACCAAAATCCCCTTTTCTACATCAATATTATTTTCATATTGAAATTTTCAAATAATATTGGTTAATGCTTTTTGTTAAAGTGAACATCATGATCTCAGAAAATTATCCAACTTTGAAAATCTGATACACAAATAAAATTTTCTTTATGCATGGCCCTCTATCCCTTTAGCTCTTTTCTGTTTGAAAAAAAAAGAATTGGATAATCAAGGCTAATCTAGAGTTTCCTAAGCATTCACATGAAGAAAGAACAAACTAAAAGAAGGGTATATCTATGCTTCCATTTAGAGGTATAAACATGAACTCAACATTTATGATATTATTTCCTCTATCTTGTATGTTAAGTGTCACATGTCTAATTCTGCAGAGATTTGATTCACCAGAGTAGAGTGATAAGGACAGGTTTGCCTCTCAGAGACAAACAGGAATGGGAGGAGGGAAGAAACTCTGAGAGGTCCTTATAGGGGTCAATACTTTGGATGTAAATAGGTAAATAAAATAAACTATATATGCAGAGATACTAGTGCAATCTCATATCATCTGTGGTTACTGTTCCACTATCTCTGTGCTCATATGAACATTGTTACTTAATTTAGTGAGCCTAATTTTCTTTGTGTCCTCCATCATTTTTTGCTTTTTCATCCTTTCTGGCTTCTTTTCTGTAAAAGTCCCTGATCTCTTAGGGTGACAACTCATTGGAGACAACAAATTTATAGCAGCATTTCTGAAGTTCTCTCTCTTCTCCTGTCCTCTCCTGTCTTCTTCTCTCCTCTTCTCTCCTCTCCTCTCCTCTCCTCTCCTCTCCTCTCCTCTCCTCTCCTCTCCTCTTCTCTTCTCTTCTCTTCTCTTCTCTTCTCTTCTCTTCTCTCTTCTCCTCTCTCTCTCTCCCTCTCCCTCTCCCTTTCCTTCTCCCACTCTCTCTCCTCTCTATATAATATTTGGTAGTAGATCTCTCAATTTCTTCTCATATCCTGCAAAGTGGAAGCTTCAGAAGATGTCATTACTAAACACAACACTTACACAACTCACTATAAACAGAGAGGTTGAATAAGTGCCTAAATTTGAATGTTCATTCATATATGTTAGTGTTTTAGTCAGGAATGCTCTCTGTAGGATACTTAAAGGAGAATGTAAGCCTCAACCTAATATCAAAACCTTTATAATGATGGCTGACATGGAAAATATCTAGGGAAATATAGCACAAATCTAGTGGAAGTAACTAACTACCCTCAGATTTGCTTTAAGGCACACTTATTCTATGAGTCAGAATCTTTAACTGAGAGTGGTTGGATGAAGAACCACAAAATATGTAGGCCATAGACCTAAGTATTGTATACTTGTAGATCTCTGCATTAGTTAGCCATCATCAGTACATGGACTCTACATTATGGAATTTTGAAAAAAAATACAAAAACAAATGAAAAGAGGGAAGAAGAGTAAAGAGAATAAGAACAGCATCAACAACAGCAACATATCAAGCAAAACAAAAATTGATTGAATGAGAGAAAATGAAGGACATATCATAATGAGGGTAGTGTTGGAAAGGTATTTAACTATCAGGACCACAGGTGGATGAGGGCATTGTAGAATGAAATACAGTAATTTTTATTATAAACATGTGTTATTCTTTTAGTCCTAATTGAAAAATTCTATTCTTTCCTTATTTGGGAAAAGATATTACTTCAAAGTATATTAAATTTTCAGTCATTTACATTAAAATCCCTGTGCAATGCAAAATGACAACCATGGTATATATTTGAGCCTGTAAATACAAATTCCTGCTTCACAAATAAAATGAAGTTGGGATAATTGGAAAGTTTAATCCTGCAGGTCTTTGTCAGATGTTTGGTTACTTTGTAACATGGAATATATAAGAGAGTCTTCTCTGTTGCTTCTTATCAGCTACATATGTGCTGCTCATAGTAGGAGAACAGAATTATCATAGCTGTATCTCCAGAAATTTCAGGCAAGTATGCAAATTCTAAAATTGAAACGAGCATAATGTTACGGGAAGGCATCAGAGTTGGGATGAAAGAAACTTGTAGTAGTTGTTGGCATTTGATGAACTGGTTGCAGAGAGAAATTAGTATTTTTCAGTGAAGATTAGCATCAGAGGGTACTCATCCTCCTATAGATTTTCTCTGCATCTGAGCAAATATCAGAAGTACTAAATTGGCTGAATGTGTATTGAAATGAGAGCAAATCAAGTGGCCTTGATTATTAATTATAGATATTGTAGGTAACCATAATACATTATATTTAACAGTTGTATTTTTAACAGATTGTAAGACATATGAATATTAGGTTATTTACAAAATAATGACATCTTAATAACAATTCCTTAAGTTCTCAAATTGGCACAATACCCATGTACACCATGTTCATCTATGTATAAAATACACATACTTGTTAACAACACACACAAAAAAAAATGATTGTAGTATGCCTAGATTTTGGAAATTGCTTTTCTAAAATAAACTCCTCTTAATATTTCTTTACCATTATTTTAATTTAGGAATTAAATTAATGGTAAATTAATTTACTGTTACATTAGTATATGTTTATGTGGTGAATAGCTTTAGGAAACGGGACACAAGCATGCTTTAGATAAATGTAGTGCAATTTTTGTAAATTGTAATGTGTATAAATATATGAATTAATATGATAAATTTCAAAATATTTTTATTCTATCAACCCCACATGTTTTATATGATCTTTTAAAAGTTCATCCTATTTTACTAACATTTATTATATAAAAATATATACATAGATACATAATTTCATTTTTGAGACATAAATTAAATATGACGTAGCTCCTGAGGATATTGAAACAGGAAGATTACAAATGTACAACCCTAGAGTGCATTTGTAAACCCATGATTAAAAGCAATAGTCCCTAGGCACATATTGTGGATTTATTATAGGTAACATTAGCCAGATATAAGCTCAAAGGCACAAACATTACTGGACAGTTTTCTCTGTTTTTAATTAGAGCCAGAAACCAAAGAATAACTACATAAAATTTTGGTCTTGCTCCTCTATCTCATCTTTATTTTTGTTCCTGATGCAACAAGCAGAGATGGGGTTGAAGAAATCGAGGAGCTTAGATGGAAAAATCACGCTGGTAACAACAGGCATTTGCCTTCTTTATCATTTTTGAGATCACTCCCCTGATTTGTCCCAAAACTTTTCTCTATTTTCCTATGTATACTCAGCCAGTCTGAGTCAACCACAGTGAGAGAAATATATTCTCATAAAAATATTCCAGTAATGTTCCTCATTGTTGTTTAGATCTCAACTCGTACCAGGCTCTTGCTGCAGATTGACAACAAGCTGTTTTTCTAGAAGGAGGTGTGCTCTGGACCTTCAGATGAAAATGAAAAGATAATGTCAGCATGGTCAGGTAACATGCTATGATTCTTTACATTCAAGCTCTGAATGAAACTACTCCTGTTTGCTGTGCAAGGTATTTGTTATGATTTTGTTCATTGCTTCAGTTTTATGATCTATCATTCAGGACACAGTCTTGGAGCTCTGCTTCATCTGCAAGGATGATGTATTATGTCAACCTTTAGTATCTGACAGAGACAGGAGACCTGTTGTTCCTTAATATGATTTGGGGGATCTGACCTGTAAAGGATTTTTATATCAGGACAGCAGTTCTCGCTTAGCATCATGATATTTTCTGGAACATTCTCTGACAACACCTTACCTAGTATGCCACTACACTCTGAGAATACTAAAACCCAAACACTGCAATTCTCCCTTGATATCATCCTGTTTATCAGGATTCTAATTGTTTTGTATGAGGGGTTTGAATATATAAATGTAGGACTCATCAACCATTTCCCCTCCTTGTGAGATAACCCACATACCCTCTATAGGTGCCACTATGCTCAAATCCTATTCACTTTGGATAAAATATTTTCATGAAGAATTATTGTAGGAAGAAGAAAAATTTGAAACTCTTTCACACAAGAATACATGTCCATAGCAATGTCCTATTCTCTGAGTTGTTTCTCTTGTGTAAGAAAAAGAGAAAACACTGGACGATCTGTAGGCACAAAGAACATTTTTATAAAGAGGAAATTAAGGGAGGTTACATGTCTGCTTTCATTTCCAGGCACATAGAATTAAATAATTTTTGCAGTTTTCCAAACATTGTGTGTCTCCATATATTTCAAGAGGGATTCATTTTACTTCTTAGTAAAGTTTGCTACTTCTGTCATCATTATTTCTTTGAAAGTGTGTGCAACTGAAGAGCTTCTTACAAGATGTGGAGACCTGTATAGAATCATAAAGTCATCAGGAATAAATGAAGAATGATTTCTGTGTCATATTTATCCCTGTCTCAAAGCATGACACAAAGGGGGAAAAGCTGAAAAATATTTATACTGAATATAAGGTGGACAGACACCTATGATTCAGCAGTTACCACTGAATAAACTGCAAATTTACTGTGCAGAGTAAGCCACTGGGGCCATTTTTATAGAGAAATCAGTGTCTTTTATGTATGTATCAAATTGCCCTATTCTGATTGCTCTAAGAATGAAGCTGCATTTAGAAATAAGACTATTTCCTCATACTTAGTCTCACACACATTTTTAAAAAGGACCTCTGAAGACGCTGCAGTAATTTACAATAACAATATTCTATTACTAAATGATACCAAGAACCAAACAATGCATCATTCAAAAAATAAAGTTCTGGTGACTCATTATTGTATAATATAAAGAAACATAATTAAAGGATAACTTACATTTATTATTTCCTCTGGGAGCTAATTGAATTTAATAAAATGTGAAATCATATTTAGATTACTCTGTTTAACAAAAGGATTGCCGTTTTCTGTGTGTATATTTTATGTGGAAGTTTAAAAACTTACATAGATAAACACAAGTAACTTTATTCAGCATTTCCTTTATTTCATAAATGAACACAATAGTTTCTTTCAATCAATTCTAGAATACCCTTCCAGTATATTTCATGCCCATTTCACATACTGTAAAACATATCACTTCCACAAATACAGTGATTTATGTATGGGTTTATATGTATGTATGAGCATTTGTGTGTGTGTGTGTGTGTATGCATGTCTTTGTGTGAATTTCGGTGTGTGTCCATTCTTTAGTTATATACCCAGATGTGTAATCTGAGAGATTTTTACATATAATTCCCTCTCGGACTCAGTCTGTCACTGTTTCTGTCTCTGTCTCTCTATCTCTGTCTCTGTCTCTGTCTCTCTGTCTCTGTCTCTGTCTCTCTCTCTCACTAAATAATTAGATTGAATCTTCTATCTTGGTATGAATTCCTAAATATTGTTTATTCTCCTTACCTTTGTAGGGAATATTTGCCTGTAATTTTTTAATCTTTGATGGAGGACTTTTGGAATTTTCTTCCTCTAGTTTGACATGGTGATGTTAACTATGGGTTTTTGATTATTCACATCACCTCTATAAATGACAGAGTATCAATAGGACCCTACCATTACTCTGCAATTCAAATATACCTTCATGTCAACTTAGAAACAGGATTGAGTATGTTAGACAAAGAAGTCCTGAAAAGTTGAGCTCATCAGTATACTTATGTGAGTGCCATAATTTGCGCTGAATAAACACTTTGTGCTGCAGATGTAGGGTCACAAGATACAGAGTTCAGTAAATAGCCCATTGACTGTTTTTATAAGTTATCACAATAATCTAATTTGTTACCCAGAAAGAACATTGGCAAAACTCTACATAGGTTTGTTTTACAAATGTTAAGTATAAGGTCAGAGAGTCTTTATATCCCTGCTACTGGAAAAATACCCACATATTTAATTGGATCTCTTTAAATTCAGGGCATTTTTACAAATTGCTGTTATATACAAACCTACATACATACATAACTATTTTTTGAGGCATAAATTAAATGAAATCAATATATAGTGCTAGTTGTGTGAATGTGTGCTTTTAATGATGACGATTTTTTGTTAGAAAACAAACTGGAAAGCGGGGCAGTGGTGGCGCACGCCTTTAATCCCAGCACTTGGGAGGCAGAGGCAGGTGGATTTCTGAGTTCGAGGCCAGCCTGGTCTACAGAGTGAGTTCCAGGACAGCCAGGGCTATACAGAGAAAACCTGTCTCGAAAAACTAAAAAAAAAATAAAATAAAAAAAATAGAAAACAAACTGGAGTATTCTTCCTTATAGAAGTTTATCCCCTGATCTCATATTTCATTAGGTGACTGAAATACTGCACTAAATTGGAGGTTACCTGACTTTACAGATACACAGTAATATATGGATTGTGGTAGTTAATTTTTTAGGAACCTATGGTTTTAAGATTTTTATGTGTGCAGATTGTGTATGTTACACAAAAGATATTTTCCAAGCAGACATTTTCTTATTCTTGTGGATAGTAAAATTTTCTGCTCACATTCTGCAATATTGTCAAAGTCTTTGATAATGGTGTAATTTGTGGATTCATCAGTCAGTATAGACAGACCACTCTAACTAAATTCTCTGCAATTTAACCTGTGTAGTATATTTGTCTCCTAAGGCAGTAAAATTAATAATTCTGCTGAAGGTGACATATAAAGTGTGTCTGTGAGTATAAAGGAAGTTAGAAATTATACTGTTTCAGAGAATTAGCAGGTAAAACTTTTCCTTAACAGTTCATAACATTACCTGAAATGTGATGTAATGCAAGTTTACTTTATTGGGCATACTTTCTCTCACATTTTGTGTTCTAATAGAAATTACACTGCAAGCATGTAGTGAAAATTATGATAGGAGCACCATGCCACGAATACAAAAAAAAAAAAAAGCAAGCACACAAACAAAAGAACACATAAACACACAAGACAGTTGAGGGAATGAATGTAAATGAGATTCATATCACTTAGAGAGTTGTGTTGGAAAGGACCTGAACCAACAGAACTACAATAGGATGAGGGACATAATTGAATGGAGTAAAATAATTCTTACTTTTAGCATATGTTTTTCTTTTAGTTTTAATAAGATAATTGTATTCTATCACTTTTGGGAGCATATAATACTTCAAACATTAATAAATTTTCACAAACTAAAATTAACAAACCATGTGCAATTCAAAATGATAACCATAGTATACATCTGAATCTGTTAATATAAATTACTTTTTCTTAAAGGAAAGTAAGTTAGGAATAATTGGAAAATATATTCATTTCAGGAGTGTACTTTGTCAGAAAGTTGGTTCACTTGTGACATGGAGGATTTAAAAGAGTCTTAGGTGCTTCTTTTCTGCAGCTACACATGTTCTTCTCACAGAGGAACAGCATACGCACAGTCATATCTCCTAAAATTTCAGTCAAGTATGCAAATTCTAAAGTAGAAAAATGAGGAAAACTCTACAGGAAGGCATCAGAGTTGGGATGGAAGAGACTTGTAGAAGTTGTTGGCATTTGATGAACTGGATGCAGAGGGAAATCAATATTTTTCAGGGAGGAATAACATCAGAGGGTAATCATATTTCTGTAGATATCTTTGAATCTGAGCACATATCAACAGTGCTAAATCAGCTGATTGTATATTATGAATAGACCAAAATAAATGGCAATGGATTATTAGTTATAGATAGTGGGTAACCCCAATACATTATGTATAAGTGCTGTAATTTTAACACCTTATATGACTTATGAATATTAAGTTAAATGTTTACAGAATAATGACATCTTAATAACAATTATATAAGTTCTCAAATACACATAAAATACGTATACTCAATGTGCTTCTCTACATAAAATGTATCAAACACATGAATGTACACACAAAAATAATTGTAATTTATCTAGGTTTTGGATATTTTTGTCCTAAAGTAAACTCTGCTTCATATTTGCTTACCATTATTATAATTTAACGCTTGAAACTGGACACAAGTGTGCCTTTTAGATAATTGAAATACATTGGTTATAAGTTGTACTATGAATAAATATGAAATAGTGTGATAAAATCCCACATAAACATAGATTCTCAGGACATCAGGACAGGAAGATTACAAAGATTCAGCTCTTGAGTGCATTTGACAGCCTGTGATTATAAGCAACAGTCCCTAGACACAATGGAGGCTTAATTATAGGCACCATTAGCCAGACACAGGCTCAAAGGGACAATCATTACAGGACTGATTTTTTCTGTTTCTAATTAGAGCCAGAAACCTAAAGATAACTATGTAATATTTGATTTTTCTCTTTCTATTTCATCTTTTTATTATTCCTAATGAAAGAAAAAGAGAGGAAGAAGATAAGATGGAGAAGGTTTGATGAAAAAATCTCCATGGTAACAACAGGCTTTTTCCTCTTTGATCATTTTTGAGATCTCTCTTCTGATTGGTCGCAAACCTTTTCTCTATTTTCCTACGTATACTCAGCCAGTCTGAGTCAAACACATCAAAAGAAATCTGGCCACATAAAAAAAAAAATCCCATAATGCTCCTGGTTAATGTCTAGCTCTCGGCTCATATCAGGCCCTTGCTATAGATTGACAACAAGCTTTTCATTCGAGAAGGAGGAGTGCTGATGAAAATGAAAAGAAAGCGTCATCATGGTCAGGTAACTTGCTATGATTCTTCATATTCCTGCTATGAATGAAACTGCTACTGTTTGCTGTGAAAGGTATTTGATATTGATTCTGGTCCTTGCTTCAGTTGTAAGATCTGTCATTCATGACACGGCCTTGGATGTTTGTTCCATGTGAAAGGATTGTGTATTATATTAGCCTTCAGTATCTGTCAGAGACAGGAGACCTGTTGCTCCTTAATATGATCTTGAGGTTCAGATCTGTGTAGGATTTTTATATCAGGATAGCAGTTCTCTCTTGGCACTATGAGACTATCTGGAACATTCTATGACTTTCTCTTACCTAGTATGACAATACACTCTGAGAATACAAAAACTAAAGCATTGCAGTCATCCCTTGTTATCATCAAAGGTCTCAGATGCCTTACATTATATCTCAATCCAAATTCTAACAACAGATTTACTTTCTTATTGTTGGTAATAAATAAGTTCTTGTTCATACATATCTGCATACTTCATTTTAAGGACAGTCAAAGCAAAGAGTTTGCAGCTACTCCAATGAAAAAGGTTATCATACAAAAAATTTTTTTTTGTTTTTAACTTTAAATCTTAACATACTAATATTTCCAGGTACCACCCAGTTTCCATAAGGCCTAGTATTTATGTTAGTTTACTTGTACTGTTTGTCGTATTCACTATTTAGTATAACTGAATATATTTTTCACTTGTGTTCATTAGATATTGTCTTGTGGCTTTTGTGTATTCTGGGTTAACTTTATAAAATTTAATCTTCTGTTCTTGTGCATAATCTAGGAGCCTCAGATGCATTTAATTTTGTCTAAATATTGATGTGTGGGAGAATCAATTGTTGCTAATATGTTGAATCTATATGCTATACCATGCCTAGATTATATTTACTGTTGAAATCTCATTATATTTGCACTTACTAAAATTTGTTTAGAACAGAGAGTGTTCTTTTTCAAGTCTTTACCAAGTTTATCATCTCTATTATCTGGGAAACTCTATAGTTAACTGTAAGGTTGTGGCTCAATAATTTGTCTTATTGCTCTCAATCATGTGTACTCTTTTTGCCTCTAGGTAACTAGCATAATGATAAACATTGAGGATTTATCCAATTTAGGGTCTCATTCAAGAGAAATGAATGTTCATCTGGATGACCAAGCAGGAAATTTTAGTTAAAAATGGATAATTATAAGTATTTATAAGAAATTTTGGAAGCATTATTGGGTATTGCACAAGTAAGGCCTAACAATTGACTGGGAAAAATTACAATATTCTTTTCCTGCTATCGGAGAAAGTGAAGAAATATAAGTGCAGATAATTGCTGAGGCTTTTATGATTTAAATTGTGAACAGCTATGATAGTACTGTGTTGCCTTCATAGTAGTTTTCTTCTATGATTCCTTAGAGGAAGGATTCTAAATGAAAACAAATCTGTTATCAAATTTATTGATTACATATCTGGACTGAATGAATAGTTAGCTCCTGATACTCAAGGTTCTTATAGTTTTGGATGAGGGGATATATAAATATATAGAACTAGTCAAAAATATATCCTCATTGGGAGATAGCTCATATATCCTCTATAGGTACCACTACGAGACCACTAAGCTCAAATCCTAGTTACTTTGGGATCTTGGGACACAAAGTTAGAAGTGCCAGTTGACAAGTATTTCAAATCAAATTTGTGACTTGGGTCACAAAGTTAGAAGTGCCAGCTGACAAGTATTTCAAATCAAAATCAACTCTGCTATGAGTGTTTTACATATAAATAAAGTTCTTATTGGATTAAATGTCCATTTTGGGGGAATTTAATTATTAATGTTTATTTTTATGTGTCACTTATAAAAATACTTGTGAAAAATTAAGTCATAGTCTCTAGTGAAGAAATACCTGATATAGATCAGGTAAATGTAGTACCTGGGAAAATCCTCTAAATTTGTGTCTACTCTCATTACCTATAACTGTATTCCATGTCTATTAATTTAAGTGTTCATTTCTTAAGTTTCATCATTTGCTTCACCTATGCTTTGTACTCGAAAAAAAAAAATCAGCACATTTTCCATAAGGATCTTCCAGTGATAATGCTATAAACAATGTGCTTCAACCTCCAGTAAACCACTGTAGTGTGAAAATCATGATTCATTTATTTAACATTAGCTAATTCTCAAAGAATCTTGAGAAAAAACTTTCTCACCAAAAACCATCAAAGGTAAATAGATTTTGGTTGAGGGTGATGTTAAATACAATTATTTTTCTAGTCTTTGGCTTTATCACGAGTGTTATATATGGCTTTCATATCATTAAGCAAGTTTTAATTCCCAAATTTAAAAGACATTGTTTAATGCCAAAAAAAGTAAAGCAAGCAGAAAACAAAAAAACAAAACACCAAAAAAATAGTTTATGACATTTATTGAGATGTAAAGTAATGTAGGTTTACTTTATTGGTCAAAAATTCTCTCACATTTTGTCTTAAAATAGATATTACACAGAAGATATATAGTGAACATTGAGATTGGAGTACCATACCACCAATACAAAAAAAAACCTAACAAACACAACCAAAAATATTACAAAAACAATCAGAAAAGTAGTTGAAAGAATGGAAGAAAATGAGGGACATACCACAAAGAGGATTGTGTTGGAAAAGTCCTGAACCAACAGAACCACAATATGGTGAGGAACAGTGTAGATGGGAGTAAATTATTCTTACTGTTAACCTGTGCTATTCTTTTAGTTATAATTGAATAATTGTATTATATCCTTATTATTTGGGAGCATATGTTACTTCATACTCTAATAAATTTTCACACACTAATATTAACAAACCATATGCAATACAATGTGAAAACCTTGGCATATATTTGATCCTGTTAATATAAGTTACTGCTTCTCAAATGAAAGTAAGTTAGGGATAATTGGAAAGTATATTCAGTGCAGGAACATACTTTGTCAGGAGGTTGGTTCACTGGTGACATGAAGGTATAAGAGCGTCTTAGGTGTTTCATTTCTTCAGTGACAATGTGCAGTTCTCAGGGGAACAGCATAGGCACAGTCATATCTCCTAAAATTTCAGTCAAGTATGCAAATTATACAGTAGAAACATGAGGATGACATTACAGGAAAGTATCATTGTTGGGATGGAAGAAACTTGTAGAAGTTGTTGGTATTTGATGAACTGGTTGCATAGGGAAAGTAATATATTTTAGGGAAGATTAGCATCAGAGGGTATTTATGCTCCTGTAGATATATTTGAATCTGTGTACATATCAACAGTGCTAAATCAGCTGATTGTGTATTATAAAGATATAAAATAAAGTGACAATGGATTTTTAACTATAGATATTGTGTGTAACCCTAATGTATTATGTGTTATGTTAATATATTTAACATCTTATACAACTTATGAATATTAAGTTAAATATTTACAAAATAATGACATCTTAATATCAAATCTAAGTTCTCAAGTAGACACCATACACATATACAATGTGCTTATCTGCATAAAAATATCGCTCAAAATTATGCACAAACAAAGACATGATTGTACAATATCTAGCCTTTGGATATTGCTTTTGGAAAATAAATTCTTCTTCATTTTTGTTTACCATTATTATAATTTAACACAGGGTGTATTGTGTGGTAAATAGATTAATGAAACTGTACACAGTATGCCTTTTAGATCATTGAAGTGCATTGTAGTTAAGTTATTATGTGCACAAATATATGAAATAATGTGACATATTTCCATATAAACAAAGCTTCTCAGGATATTGGACCAGGATGCTTACTAAGGTTCAGCTATGGAGTGAATTTGACAGCCCGTGATTATAAACAGCAGTCCCTACACACAAAAGGAGGATCAATAATAGGTACCATTAGCCAGACATAGACTAAAAGGCACAAATATTACTGGACCATTTTCTCTGTTATTAATTAGAGCCAGAAACTGAAGAGTAACTGCATAACATTTTTGTCTTTCTCCTTCTATTTCATCTTTTTGAAAAATTTCTGGTGCAACAGGAACAGAGAGGGGAGAAAAGATGGCAGAGGTTTCCTGGAAAATATCTCCATGGTAACAACAGGCTTTTGCCTTTTTTATCATTTTTGAGATCTCTCTCCTGATTGGTTTCAAACCTTTTCTCTATTTTCCTATGAATACTCAGACAGTCAGAGTCAACTACAGCTTGAGAAAATTATTCACATAAAACATTTGACAATAAAACTCCTGTTTGATGTCTAGATCTTAGCTTGTACCAGGCTCTTGCTGTAGATTGACAACAAGCTGCTATTTCAAGAAGGAAGATTGCAGATGAAAATGAAAAGAAAACGTCAGCATGGTCAGGTAACTTGCTAGGCTTCTTCACACTCCTGCTCTGACTGAAACTGCTCCTGTTTGCTTACAAATTGTTACAGCTTATGGTCATTGCTTCAAGTGGAAGATCAGTCATTCAGGACTTGGCCTTGGAATTCTGTTTCATCTTGAAGGAGAGTTTATTATGTCAGCCTTCAGTAACTGCCAGAGACAGGAGTTTTGTTGCCCATTAATTTGCTTTGTGAGATAAGATCTGTAAAGGATTTTTATATCAGGAAAGCAGTTCACAGTGAGCACCACGAGTCTTTCTGGAACATTTTCTGACATTACCTTACCCAGTATGCCACTACATTCTGAGAATACTAAAGCCCTAACACTGCAATTCTTTCTTGTTATCATCTTGCTACAATCAAAGGTTTGAGATGCTTTAAATTACTTTAAATCTGAACTTTAACATCAGGTTGAATTTCTTAATGTTGGTAACAAACAAAGTTTAATGAACATACTTACATATCTGCATACTTCATTCTTTAAGGACAGTCAAAGCAAAGAGATTGCAGATACTCCAAAAAAAGGTTACCAAACAAAAATTTCTTTTTTATTGTTTTTTTTATTTTTTTATTTTATAAGTTTTTTTTATTTACATTCAAAATCATTTCCCCTTTCCTGTTTCCTCCCTCCCCGAAAGTCCCATAAGCCCCCTTCCCTCCCTCTTTTCCCCATTCAACCCCCCTCTCGCTTCTCTGTCTTGGAATTCCCCTACATCCAGTCTTTCCAGGACCAGGGGTCTCTCCTTCCATCTTCTTGGAAATCTACTGATATGCGAATTGTGTCTAGGGTATTCCGAGATTCTGGGTTAATATCCCCTTATCAGTGACTGCATACCATGTGTGTTCTTTTGTGATTGGGTTACCTCACTAAGACTTTGAAACTTAATGTACTAAGCTTTCCAGCTACCACCCAATTTCCATGAGTCATTGTATGTATGTTAGATTAGGTATATTACTTTTTATTAATCAGTCTTCATGATCTCTGATCATTTTTTTCAATTGTGTTTATTATATATCATCCTGTGTCTCTTTGGTGCTTTGTGGTAATTTTATACAATTCAAGTTTCTATTCTTGTGTATAATCTACATGCCTGAGCTGCATTTAATTTTATCTAAATATTGGTAGGTGGAAGAATAAATTCAGGTTAATATGTTGAATCTATCATCCTATGTCATGCCTGGATTATATTTAATATTGGTATGTCGTTAGTTTTGGGCTTATTACAGTTTGTTTAGAGGAGAAAGTGTCCTTTTCAAAATCTTTACCAAGTTTATGATCTCTACTTTCTCTATACTTATATACAGATACTCTATAATTAGCTATAGGGTTATGGCTTGATGCTTTGTCTTATTGCTCTGTCGATCATGTGTTTTCTCTAGTTATATAACCTAACCCTAAATTTTGAGGATTTATTAGATTTTGGGTCTTATTCAAGAGAAATGAATTTTTATCTGAATGACCAAACGGAATTTTAGTTGAAAATCTTTAGAGACAGAAGTTCAATAGAATATTTGGAAGCTTTAATGTGTATTGAACAAGTGATGCCTAACAAGCTGACTGGGAAAGATTGCAATAGCATTTGACTGTTATGGGAGAAAAAGTACAGACATATAAATGCAGATAATCATTGAGGCATTAATGTTTAAATTTGTGAGTGGCTATCATAGTACTTTGTTGCCTTAATAGTAGAATTCTTCTCAGATTCCTTGGAGTAAGGAATATAAATAAAAAACATCAGTTATCAAATTTATTAGTTACATATTTTCACTGAATGAATAGGAATGTCCTGTTTCTCAGGGTTCTGATATTTTGGATGAGCGACTTGGTTATATAAATATAGGACTAGTCAAACTATATGCTCATTGTGATATCACTCATATATCCTCTATAGGTACCATTAAAAGACCACTAAGCTCAAATCTTAGTCACTTTGGCATCTTGCATGATTCACATTAAGACCAGCCAGTCGACATGTATCTGACATCAAGCTCAATCATGTTGTATGTGTTTTACATAGAAATAAAGTTCTTAATGGATTAAATGCCCATTCAGGTGCAAGTAAGAAATGATATTTTTTTATGACTCACTTATACAAATACTTGTGAAAAAGTGATTCATAGTTTCCATTGAAGAAACATCTGGTATTGATTATTTGAATGTAGTATCTAGTAAAATCCTCTACATTGGTGTGTACTCTAATCACCTATTACTGTATGCCATGTCTATTAATTCAGGAGTCCATTTATTAGTTTAATCTTTCCTTTTACCTTTGCTTTGTTCTCAAAAAAAATTCCAACAGATTTTCAGTAAGTATTTTCTGGTGACAATGCTATGAACAGTCTGCATCAGCCTTCAGTACACCACTGTGGTGGAAAAATGATGAGTCATTTATTTAATACCAGCTAATTCTCAGAGAAGCCTGAGAAAAGAGGACCTGCAAAGGAAGGAACAGATACAGGGATAGAACAAGGTACTGTCTAGCCCTCTATTCCAAGGCAAACAGTAGCCATCTAGGTCCATCATCTCTGCCACTGGTAAATAGGAATTCTACCTGGGCTTGAAGTTTGTTTCCATACCTTCATTAAATGACAAGAAAAGACAGCAGATACTCACTCTAGGATCCACATTCTCAGACAATTTATTATAGGGAAATCTACATAGACATAGTGTTACCTTGTAAGAGACAAGAAAATTCAGGAAAATGACTAATATTTTAGCTTGGTCTGGTATTTAAACTATAAGAAATTCAACATCCTGGTTTGGTAATGGTTTCCTTGTCAGCATCTTTCTGAAAAGCACAGACCTGAAAATAAAACGTTAAAAATGCTCTGTAAATTTTGCTAAATAAACTCACTAGATACCTGTGTTTAACGTTTGAACAGTTCTTTCTTTTTTTATTTATTTACTTTTCAAATGTTAACACCTTTCCCAGTTTCACATCCACAAATCCCCTCTTTCATATCGCTCAACCTCCCTCTTGAAGGTAGCTCCCACATCTGCCCATCCACTCCTGCCTCATTGCTCCAGCATAACTCCAATGTGAGTCACTGGGCCTCTATAAATCTGAGGCACTCCACTCCCAGTTATGCCCTTTATGTCAATCCTTAGCTACATATACATCAGAAGTCATGATTCCCCACATGTGCACTCTTCCATTTTTTTTTATTTAATCCCTGGGAGCTTTGCAGGATCTGGTTATTTGATAGTGTTGTTTCTACTAGGGATTGCAAATCTCTTGATGTCCTTCAGTCCCATCACTAACTCCACCACTGTTATCCCTACACTCAGTCCAATTTTTTTGTTGCATGCATTACATAGATGTGAGAGGGATATATATTGATTTCACTTCCATTTGGTGGAAGTGAAATTTTTCAATTTCTTCTTTGTTTTTTGAGATTACAGTATAGTTTTATACCCCCTTTCTCTCTCCTATGCTTCAATAAAACATTCTTCGCTCATTTTCATATACATTGCTTATTGTCTTTTAATTATTATCATGTATGTATATCTGAACACAAGTACATATTTATTCTTTTTTTTATTTTCTAAGATTATTTAATTTATATTCCAAATGATTTCCCCTTTCTCATTTCCTCCCTCCACGAAAGTCCCATAAGCCCCATTCTCTCCCACTGTTCCTCATTCAACCCCTTCTGGCTTCTCTGTCCTGGCATTCCCCTACATCTAGTCTTTTTCCAGGACGAGGGGTCTCTCTTTCCATCTTCTTGGAAATATATTGATATGCAAATTGTGTCTTGGGTATTCCGAGATTCTGGGTTAATAACCCCTTATCAGTGACTGCATATCATGTGTGTTCTTTTGTGATTGGGTTACCACACTAATGATGATATTTTCCAATTCTGATCATTTGCCTAGGAATTTCATGAATTCACTGTTTTTAATTGCAGAGTAGTATTCCATTGTGTAAATATACCACATCTTCTGAATCCATTCCTCCATTGAGGGACAACTGAGTTCTTTCCAGATTCTGGCTATTATAAAAAAAGGCTGCTATAAACATAGTGGAGCATGTGTCCTTATTGCATGCAGGGGAAGCCTCTGGGTATATGCCCAGGAGTGGTATAGCAGGATCCTCTAGGAGTGTCATGCCCAGTTTTCTGAGGAACCTCCAGACTGCTTTCCAGAGTAGTCATACCAGCTTGCAGTCCCACCAGCAGGGGAGGAGTGTTCCCCTTTCTCCACATCCTCGCCAACAACTGCTGGCTCCTGTGTTTTTGATCTTAGCCATTCTGACTGGTGTGAGAAGGGTTGTTTTGATTTGCATTACCCTAATGACTAAGGATGTTGATCATCTCTTTAGGTGCTTCTCAGCCATTAGATATTCTTCAGGTGAGAACTCTTTGTTTAGCTTGTTACCCCATTTTCAATGGTGTTACTTGGCTCTCTGGAGTCTAAGTTCTCGAGTTCTTTGTATATAATGTATATTAGCCCTCTGTCAGATGTAGGGTTGCTAAAGATCATTTCCCAGTTTGTTGGTTGCTGCTTTGTCCTATATATATATATATATATATATATATATATATATATATATATATATATATATATATATATAATTTTTTATATTTTTATTTACATTCAAAATCATTTCCCCTTTCCCGTCCTTTGCCTTACAGAAACTTTGTAATTTTACGAGGTCCCATTTATCAATTCTTGATCTTAAAGCATAAGCTATTGGAATTCTGTTCAGGAAATTCTCCCCTGTGCCCATATGTTCAAGGTTCTTCCCTAGTTTCCCTTCTATTAGTTTCAGTGTGTCTGGTTTTATGTGGAGGTCCCTGATCCACTTGGAATTGAGCTTAGTGCAAGGAGTTAAGAATAGATCGATTTGCATTTTTCTGCATATTGACTTCCAGTTGAACCAGCACCATGTGTTGAAAAGGCCATCTTTTTACCACTGGATAGTTTTAGTCCTTTGTCAAAGATCAAGTGACCATATGAGTGTGAATTAATTTCTGGGTCTTCAATTCTGTTCCATTGATCTACATGCCTGTCACTGTACCAATACCATGCAGTTTTTAAAACTATTGCTCTGTAGTATAGCTTGAAGTCCAAGATACTGATTCCCCCAGAATTTCTTTTACTCTTGAGAATAGTTTTAGCTATCCTGGGTTTTCTGTTATTCCAGATGAATTTTTGAATTGCTCTTTCTAACTCTATGAAGAATTGAGTTGGATTTTGATGGGGATTGCATTGAATCTCTATATTGCTTTTGGCAAGATGGTCATTTTTACTATATTAATCCTGCCAATCCATGAGCATGGAAGATTTTTCCATCTTCTGAGGTCTTCTTCAATTTCATTCTTCAGAGACTTGAAGTTCTTGTCAGACAGATCTTTCACTTATTTGGTTAGAGTCACACCAAGATACTTTATATTGTTTGTGGCTGTCATGAAGGGTATCATTTCTCTTGTTTCTTTCTCAGCCTGCTTATCCTTTGAGTATAGGAAGGCCACTGACTTACTTTAGTTGATTTTATATCTGGCCACTTTGCTGAAGTTGTTTATCAGCTGTAGGAGCTCTCTGGTAGAGTTCTTTGGGTCGCTTAAGTATAGTACCATATTGTCTGCAAATAGTGATAGTTTGACTTCTTCCTTTCCAATTTGTATCTCTTTGAACTCCTTTTGTTGTCTAATTGCCCTAACTAGAACTTCAAGTACTATATTGAAAAGATATGTGGAGAGAGAGGGCAGCCTTGTCTAGTCCCTGATTTCAGTGGGATTGTTCAAGTTTCTCTCCATTTAGTTTGATGTGGGCTACTGGATTGCTGTATAATGCCTTTATGGGGGAATTGAATTCTTGAACTTATCAAGACTTTTAAGATTAAAGGATGCTGAACTTTGTCAATTGCTTTTTGAGCATCTAATGAAAGAACTATGTGTTTTTTTTTTATTCTTTGCATTTGTTTATGTAGTGGATTACATTGATGAATATTGAACCACCCTTGAAGCTCTGGGATTAAACTTACTTGATTGTGGTGAATGATCATTTTGATGTGTATTTGGATTCGGTTGCCAAGAATTTTATTGAGTGTTTTTGCATCAATATTCATAAGAGAAATTGTTCTGAAGTACTTTTTCTTTGATGGATCTTTGAGTGGTTTTTGGTATCAATGTAATTGTGGCTTCATAGAACAAGTTGGGTAGTGTTCCTTCTCTTTCTGTTTTGTGGAACAATTTTAAGAGTGTTTGTATTAGGTCTTCTTTGAAGGTCTGATAGACTCTGCATTAAAACCATCTGGTCCTGTGTTTTTTTTGGTTGGGAGACTTTTAATGACTGCTTCTATTTCTTTAGGGGTTATAGGAATGCTTAGATGTTCTATTTGATACTGATTTATCTTTGGTATTTGGTATCTGTCTAGGAAATTGTCCATTTCATCTACATTGTCCAGTTTGTTGAGTATAGGCTTTTGTACCAGGATCCATGTTTTTTTTTTTTTAATTTCCTCAGTTTCTGTTGTTATATCTCCATTTTCATTTCCGATTTTGGTAATTTGGATACTGTCTCTGTTTTTTCTGTTTATTCTGGGTAAGGGTTTATCTATCTTGTTGATTTTCTCAAAGAAGCAGCTCCTGGTTTTGCTGATTCTTTGTATGATTCTTTTTTTTTTCTACTTGGTTGATTTCAGCCCTGAGTATGATGATTTCCTGCCTTCTACTCCTGTTTGGTTTAATAGATTCTTTCTGTTCTAGAGCTTTCAGTAGTGCTCTTCTGCTGCAAAATGGATATGCACTCTCCATTTTCTTA
Organism: Tokudaia tokunoshimensis; assembly: GCA_036184795.1. Classification (NCBI taxonomy): domain Eukaryota; kingdom Metazoa; phylum Chordata; class Mammalia; order Rodentia; family Muridae; genus Tokudaia; species Tokudaia tokunoshimensis. Next base: position 36,028,337 of record BTHU01000001.1, on the reverse strand, counting down.
TGGAGGCACTCAGAGCTATGTGTTTTCCTCTTAGCACTGCTTTTCATTGTGTCCCATAAATTTGGGCATGTTGGGCCTTCATTTTCATTAAGTTTTAATAAGTCTTTGATTTCTTTCCTTATTTCTTCCTTGACCAAGGTATCATTGAATAGAGCATTGTTCAGCTTCCATGTATATGTTGGCATTCTGTTGTTTTGGCTGCTATTGAAAACCACCCTTATTCCATCGTGATCTGATAGGAGACATGGGATTAGTTTGATCTTCTTCTATCTGTTGTAGTCTGTTTGGGACAAATGGGTCCAAAACTTCAATTAATTTCACTGTGTCTGTGTTTAGTTTGTGTTTCCCTGATCGGTCCATTGAGGAGAATGGAGTATTGAAGCCACGCACATTTGTTAAATGAGGTGCAATGTGTGCTTTGAGCTTCAGTAAAGTTTCTTTTACAAATGAGAGTACCCTTGCATTTGGAGCATAGTTGTTCAGAATTGAGAGTTCTTCTTGGTGAATTTTTCCTTTGATGAATATGAAGTGTCCTTCTGTGTCTTTTTTTTGAGTTTTGGTTGAAAGTTGTGATAGTTTGCATATGCATGTCCCAGGGAGTGGCACTATTAGAAGGTGTGGCCTTGTTGGAGGAAGTGTGTCACTGTAGGGATGGGCTTAGAGATCTTCCTCTTAGATGCCTGAAGATGCCCAGTCTGTTCCTGGCTTCCTTTGGATAATGTCATAGAACCCTCAGCTCCTCCTGCACCATGCCTGCCTGGATATTGCCATGCTTCTGCCTTGATTACAATGGACTAAACTTCTGAACCTGTAAGCCAGCCCCAAGTAAATGTCTTTTATAAAACTTACATTGGTCATTGGTGTCTATTCACAGCAGTAAAACCCTAACTAATACAGAAGTTGTTACCAGGAGTGGAGTATTGCTGTGATAGCCCTGACCATGCATTTGTTTGGAAGAATGTGGGTTTGGGAACTTTGGATTTGGAAAGTCATGGAATGCTTTAAGTGGGGCTTAGTGGGCCAGCCTAGTAGGAATATGAAAGACAGGGTATTGAGGGTCATTTGAACTGTGTAGGCCTGATGACCCAAAAGGTTTCAGTGAAGAAGAACTTTCATATGTGGTTGAGAGACTGTTTTTGTGATGTTTTGGTGAAGACCATGTCTGCTTTTTGCCATTTTCTGAAGAGACTACCTAAGGCTAAGGAAAAGAGATGTATATTAATTGTATTGAAAAAGGAAGTCTCAAAAAAGCCCAACAGAGACTTTGTTTTCTGGTTAAGTCTGATGAAGAGCGTTTTGAACAAACATAGCAAGCTGAGAAAGGAAACATACAAAATATATAGTTTGAGCATTAAAGGAAGAGCAGGAATTGAAATGAAGCTGAATTCAAGGATATTAAATTGAATTAAGGAATTAGTGACTTTGAGGCAAGATTCCTCCCAGATAAATTTTGGTTCAGGCTTGGTAGTACAAACCTTTAATCCCAGGAGACAAAGATAAGTAGATCTCTGAGTTTAAGGCCAGTCTAGAACAGAGCAAATTCTAGGTGAAGAAAAACTTAAATCCAGGTTTGGTGGATCACACCTTTAATCCCAGTGCTTAGGAGACAGGGATGCAGATCTCTGAATTCAAAGTCAGTTTCAAGAGCAAGATCCAGGACAGATAAGCTTAGGCAGTGAAGGAGTTGGAATAAAGGAAGCTAGTGATAATGTAATAGAACAAGGGGGCCAATGTTCCAGCTCCTGCAAACAGCAGAACTCATTAGCTTAGGCCATGTGTCTCTGGCTTTATATTCAAGAGGAGAAGGAGACTATTGGGACACTTGATGCTGGTTAGCTGGAGCTAAGAAATTAGTGGTGATTAAGAAAAGACCAGCATCACTTAGGTGATATCTTCTGGGAAGTGTTTCCTGAGAGCACAAAGAAGCTATGTTCCAGAGAAAGCCAAGGTTGTACCTCATGCTGCAGCTGTACTTGGTAATGTGTAAGAATAATTCATGTGGTACTGGTTTTGAGGCATGAAGGCATCATGAAGAACAGCTGAGGTTTGGCACTGTGAGAGGCCATGGAAAGCCATTGGTGAAAGTGCAGCCTCAGTTGTAGTTGACAGCCAAGGACTGAAGGAGTCATGCAAAGGAGTTGAGGCTTGATACCATAAAGACAGCCTATAAGAGGCTTTGGTGAAGCATAGTTGCAGTAGAAGACCCTAGCATATTGGAGATGCCAGTACCATGGGATGACCACCAAGAACAGCAGTGGCAGCGGAGTGGATCAACCTGAACTTAAGAGTGCTACAGAGGGCAGAGCTGGAGAAGTGACACCAGACCTTTGGAGATGCACAGAAGATCATGTGTGGAACTAAGACATTGGAACAAGAAGCTGTGAAGCTGAAGTTGACTTGGGGACCCCAAGATGTTAAAGATGCCAGAGACGCAGGATGCCTGCCAGGAAAGCTGCTAACAGAGAGGGGAACCAGCCCAGGAGAAAGAACGTTGTTGCAGTCAACAAAGATGAAAAGCAGGTTGAAGATCTGAAGACTCTTTGCCATCAGACATGGAGATTCAGAGTTTGGAGACTGCCCAGCAGGCTCATGTCTTTCTTTTGGGATTACAGTTAAGTAATTGGATGAATCTCAGAAGAGACTTTGAACTTTGGACTTTTAACACTGTTGAGAATACCATAGACTGTGGGGACTTTTGAAGTTGGACTAAATATATTTTGCATTATGCTATGTTTAGGTATGGACTCATGTTTGAACAAGCCTATGGGGGCCAGGGAGTGGAATGTGATGGTTTGCATATGCTTGTCCCAGGGAGTGGCACTATTATAAGGTGTGGCCTTGTTGGAGGAAGTGTGTCACTGTAGGGTTGGGCTTAGAGATCTTCCTCTTAGATGCCTGAAGATGCCCAGTCTGTTCCTGGATTCCTTTGGATAAAATCATAGAATCCTCAGCTCCTCCTGCACCATGCCTGCCTGGATGCTGCCATGCTTCTGCCTTGATGACAATGGACCAAACCTCTGAACCTGTAAGCCAGCCCCAAGTAAATGTCTTTTATAAAACTTGCTTTGGTCATTGGTGTCTGTTCACAGCAGTAAAACCCTAACTAATACACAAGTCAATTTTGTCCTATATTAGAATGGCTGTTCCAGCTTGTTTCCTGGGACCATTTGCTTGGAAAATTGTTTTCCAGCTTTTACTCTGAGGTAGTGTTTGTCTTTGACACTGAGGTACATTTTCTGCATGCATCAAAGTGCTGGGTCTTCTTTATGTATCCAATCAGTTAGTCTATGTCTTTTTATTGAGGAATTGAGTCCATTGATGTTAAGAGATACTAAAGAATAGTGATTGTTGCTTCCTCTTATTTTTGATGTTATTTTTATGTTTGAGTGCTTATTTTCTTTTGGGTTTGTTGAAGAAGATTACTATCTTGCTCTTTCTAGGGTGTAGTTGCCCTTCTTATATACGCATTTCCATCTATTTTCCTTTGTAGGGCTGAATTTGTGGAAAGATATTGTGTAAATTTGACTTTTTCATGGGTTGTCTTGATTACTCCATCTATGATGATTGAGAGTTTTGCTGGGTATAGTAGTCTGGGCTGGTATTTGTGTTCGCTTACCGTCTGTATAAGATCTGCCATGGATCTTATTGCTTGCATAGTCTTTGTTGAGAAATGTGGTGTAATTCTGATAAGTCTTCCTTCATATGTTACTTGGCCTTTTTTTTCTTACTGCTTTTAATATTCTTTCTTTGTTTAATACATTTGTTGTTTTGATTATTATGTGCTGGGAGGACTTTCTGGTCTGGTTCAGTCTGTTTAGAATTCTGTAGGTTTCTTGTATGTCCATGGGCATCTATCTCTTTAGGTTAGGGAAGTTTTCTTGTACAATTTTGTTGAAGATATTTACTGTCCCTTTACTTGTAAATTTTCGCTCTCTTCTATACCTAAAACCCTTAGGTTTGGTCTTCTCATTGTGTCCAGGATTTCCTGGATGTTTTGAGTTGCAAGCTTTTTGCATTTTGCATTTTCTTTGACTGTTGAGTCACTGCTTTCTATGGTATCTTCAGCATCTGAGATGCTTTCTTCTATATCTTGTATTTTGTTGTTGATGCTTGTGTCTATGTCTCCTGATTTATTTCCAAGGTTTTCTATCTCCAAAGTTGTCTCCCTTTGTGATTTCTCTTTGTTTTTAATTCTGTTTTATATCATCGATGGTTTGTTAAGTTCCCTCACTTGTTTGTTTGTGTTTTCTTGCAATTCTTTATGGGACTTTTGTGTTTCCTCTTTAAGGGTTTCTGCTTGTTGACCCATGTTTTCCTTTATTTCTTTAAGTGATTTTTGTGTTTCCTTTGTAAGGGCTTCTACCTGTTGGCTCATGTTTTCCTGAACTTCTTTAAGGGAGTTAGTTATGTCCTTCTTGAAATCTATGTGCGTCATGAGATGTGATTTTAAATCCAGGTCTTGCTTTTCTGGTATGTTGGGATACCCAGGACTTACTGTTGTGTGAGAACTTGGTTCAGATGGTGTCATGTTTTTTGGTTTCTCTTGGTAATGTACTTGCGCATGCCTTTTGCCATCTGGTTATCTCTGGTGATAGCTGGTGTTGCTGTATCTGACTGTGGCTTATCTGTCATGAAAGCCTCTGTATTTTTGCTCCTGGGGTACCCATTATCTCTGTGTACACTGGTATGTATGTACTCCTGCAAGATCCAATCTCCTGTGGTTGTATTTGGGTATAGATCTCTGTGGCCCCTATCAACTCTGGGTGCATGTAGAAAATGGAAGACTCCTGTCCCAGGTGCTCCTAGGTTCTTATGTTCTCAAAGTTTCCAGCTGTTTCCTCTGAGCAGCAGGGGTGGTCCTACCTGTGCTTCCTGGCCTCTCTGCACTTCTGAGTAGTTAGCTACCTTTGTGTGTCACTTGTATATGCTATGCGGAGGCAGAGTGTCGTCCCAAGACAGAGACAGAAACCATAGGGCTTCTGGCTGTGGGTTCCTGATGATATCCTCTGAGGCTCTAGGGAGGTACTACCTGTGCAGACAGGCCCCTCTACATTCCTGGGTTGTTAAGCTATCTCTCTGTGTCACTTGGGTATGGTGCACTATTCCAGAGAATGACCCCTCCAACATATTTTCACTAAGGGTTTTATTTAACAATGCTATGAACAATATGCTTCAGCCTTCAATAAACCACTGTAGTGAAAAAATCATGAGTCATTTATTTAAAAAGAGCTCAAAGAATCTTGAAAAAAAGAGGATTTTAAAAGGAAGGAAGAGTTATAGGAATAGATTGAGTTACTGTCTAGCCCTCTATTCCAAGGCAAAAGGGAGTCATCAAGGTCCATCCATCATCTGTGCCACCTGGTAAATAGGTATTCTAGCTGGGCTTGAAGTTTATTTCCATCCCTTCATGGCATGACAAGAAAAGACAGCAGATCCTAACTCTAGGTTCAAGGTCATAACATTGAGGCTACACCCTATTGACAGAATAGCTACCAGATTTCATATCGACTAAAATAAAGGGGAAGGAAATGGACCATCATAGCCTGAATTTTTCCCTTTTCTTCCTTGGACTAATTGTAGATAGAAAAAGATATTTTCATAAACTATTATTTTAATAAGAAGAAAAATTTGAGCCTCTGATACATATAAATGTATGTCCATAGCTATGTCTTAATATACTCTATTTTGTTTCTCTTGTATAAGAAAAAGAGAAAATACAGGACTACCTGTAGACAGACAGAACCTTCTGATAAAGAGAAAATAAAAGGGAAAGTATGTTTGTTTTAATTTCCAGGCATACAAAAAATAGTTATTGTTCCAGTTTTCCAAGCAATGTGTGGACCTGTATATCTCCACAGGGTTTCATTTAACATCTTTTCAAAGATTGATTCTTCTGTTGTCATTATTTCTTGAACATGTGTGAAATTGATGGGCTTCTCTCTTGACTTGCAGAACTGTATAGAGTAATAAAGTTATCAGAAAGGATTAAGAATGCTTTCTCTGTCATTTTTATCCGTGTTCCAAGGCATGGCCCAAAGAGTAAAAAGTTGAGTAATATTATTACTGAATATAAGGTAGGCAGATACGTATGATACACCAGTTTTCAATGAATGAATTGCAAATTTATTTTTTAGAGTAAACTACCAGGATCAGTCTTATAGAGAAACCATTGACTTGTATGTATATATCAAATTGTCTTATCCTGATTGATCTAAGAATGAAGTTGCATCTAAAAATATGAATATTTCCTCGCACTTTAGTTTCACACAGATTTTTCTAAATGCCCTCTAAATATGCTACATTATTTTTTCAGTAACAATGTCCTACTACTATGTAATATGAAGAAAAAACAATGCACCATTCAAAAATTAAAGACCTTGTAACTCTTATAATTCTAACGTATACATAAATTCCAGAAAGGGATAGCCTACAACACTCATTTTATCCTATCTGTGCTAATTTATTTCACTAAAATGCAATATAACATTAAGTTCATTCTACATTTTGCATAAGAATTACATTTTTACATGCAAATATTTTATGAGGTAGTTTAAAAACACACATATATGGACATGGGTAATTTTATTATGCCTTTCCTTTATTTCAGAAATTAACACCATAGTTTCTTTATTGAAATTCTATTATACCCTTCTAGTTCATCTCATTCCCTTCCATACACTGTCAAACTCATCACCACTACAAACACAGTGGTTTTTTATGGGTTCAGGTGTGTATGTGCGTGTGTGTGTGTGTGTGTGTGTGTGTGTGTGTGTGTGCACGCTCTCTATCTGTGTGTTTGTGTGCTTGTTTGTGTGTGTGTGTGAACTTTATATAGCGATTCACACAGATGAGTAATCTTAGAGCTTTTTTATATCTTTATTGGATATTTTATGTAATTACAATTGAAATGTTATCCCATCTCCAGATATCCCATCTGGAATGTTCCTCTTTCATCCAGGCTCCCCTGTTTCTATGAGGATGATCCCCCTCCCACCAAACCAATTCATCTTCTTAGCATTGCCCAACACTACAAAATCAAGCCTTCCCTGTACCAAGGGCTTCTCCTCATATTGGTGCCAGAAAATGGCATACTTTGTTACATATGTGACTGGACCCATTGGTCCTTCCATGTGTACTCTTTGGTTGTTGGTTTAGTTGCTGGTAGATCTGGAAGTCTGCTTGTTTTTCTTGTTGTTCTTCTTTTGGGTTCCTTTGTTATTTTCAGGGCTGTGCTTGCTCAAAAAGAGGTTGGCCAGGGAATCACTACCAAGCAAGGATGATGACTTTCTTAGAGCATAAATGAAAGACCAAGCTCCAATACTTGTCCTTGGCCTGTATTTTCTAGTGTTTTATATGGTTACACCAAGTATATGTAGATTTCTCTACAATAAAAAGTCTGAGCATGTGTATAGTAGAGTAAGAATCAGCTGCATTTTGCTGTCATTTAATAAGAGGATGTAAAAAACCTTCAAGCCCATTTAGAACAACTATTTACCAGGTGGCACAAAAGATGGACCAAGATGGCTACGGTTTGCCTTGGATTTGAAGGCTAGACAGTATCTTGATCTACTCCTATATCTGTTCCTTCCTTTTTAGGTCCTCTTTTCTCAGGATTCTCTGAGCATTAGCTTATGTTAAATAAGTGACTCATGATTTTCACACTATAGTGGTTTACCGAAGGTTGAAGCACATTTTTCACAGTATTGTAACAGGAAAATCCTTATTGAAAATGTGTTTGATTTTTTTTTTGAGTACAAAGCAAATGATGAAATTTAAGAAATGGACACCTGGATTAATTGACATGGAACATTGTAATAGCTTATGAGATTAAACATAAAGGATTTTACCAGTTACTATATTAACCATCAATAACAGGTCTTTCTTTACTGGAAACTATGACCTCTTTTTTCACAGGTAATTGTATGAAAGATCCATAAAAATGAACATCATTTCTTACTTCCAATCTAATGGACATTTAAAACAATAAGTACTTTATATTTATGTAAACCACACAAAACTTGATTGAACTTGATGTCACATATATGTCAACTGGCACCTCTAACTGTGAAACATTCAGATTCCAAAATAGCTAGGATTTGAACTTATTGATTTCTTTGTGGTACTTATAGAGGATATATGAGCTATCACCCAATGGGGGTATACTTTTGGAGAGTCATATGTTTATATATCCAAGCCCTTTATCAAAAACTATTAGAAACTCTGAGTAACAGGACCTTCCTTTTCGTTCAGTGCAGGTATGTAACGAATAAACTTGATAGGAGATTTTTTTCCTTTAAAATCCTCCCTCCAAAGGATCTGAGAATAATACTACTATGAAGATAACACTTTAATATCATAATCATTCACAATTTAAAACATTAGGGCATCAACAATTAACTGATTTTTTATGTGTGTGCTTCATAGATTCAACTTGTTAGCATCAATGGATTCTTCTACATATCATTATTTAGACAAAGTTAAATATACCTGATGACCCTGGCTTATGCGCAAGAAGAGAAACATGAATTTTGTAAAATTAACACAAGGGAAAAAAAGATCCACAGAAATATCTAAAAAAATACACAATTTAGAGTAAATGATCAATGATACTAAACAGAGATTAAGACAAAACAATACAAATAATATAACATACATATTATGACTCTTGGATTGGGTGATAATAGGAATCTTAGTTTGCTAATATTCTAAGTTAAAGACAAAAAAAAGGAAAAGGGATTTTTGTATTGTAACATTTTTTCTTGGGAGTATCTGCAAAATCTTTGCTTTGACTGTCCGTGACGAATGAAGTATACAGATAGGTAACTATGAACACACAACTTTGTTTGTTATGAACAATATGAAAGTAATCCTGATGTTTAAATTCTGAATGAAATGTAATGTCAAGCTTCTGAGATCTTTGATAGTATTAAGGTGATATCAAGGGAGAATTGCAGTATTTTGGTTTTAGTACTCTCATAGTGTTGGTATTCATGGTAAGGTATCACCTCACCTTTCACTGATGCCAGACAAGTTCATCTTCTGCTACTTATTCAGCTGGAGCCCACAGTCTCTCCATGTGTACTCCTTGGTTGGCAGTTCAGTCTCTGGGAGCTCTGAGCGTCTGCTTGTTTGATATTGTTGTTCTGCTTATGGGGTTGCAAACCACTTCAGTTCCTTCAATCTTTTATAACTCCTCTATTGGATAACCCATGCTCAGTGCAATGGTAGGTTATGTGCATCTGCCTCTTTTTGAGTCAAGCTCTGTGAGAGATTCCCAAAGACAGCTATGTCAGCCTTCTTTCAACATGCACATCTTAGCATTCATAATGATATCTGCATTTGTTGAGGGTATGTAGGATGGATCCCCAAGCAGGGCATTCTCTGTTTTGTCTTTCCTTCAGTCTCTAATCCCTACTTTGTCTCTGTTTTTGCTTCCTTGATTTCAGTATATCTGTTTTCAAGTGGTCGTCCTATATCCACTTAGACATGAGCTTTGTAAAGGGACATAAGAATAAATTATGTGCACTTTCCTGAATGCCCTCTTCCAGTTGAACCAGCACTATAGGTTGAAAATGCTGCCCCTCCCACTGGATTGTTTTAACTTCTTTGTCAAAGATCAAGTGATCATAGGTTGGTCACTTGTGACATGGAAGATATAAGAGAGAAGTAGGTGTTTCTTTTCTTCAGCGACACATTTGCTGCTCACAGGGCAACAGCATAAGCACAGTCATATCTCTGAAAGCTTCAGTTAAATATGTAAATTGTATAGTAGAAACATGAGGATAACTTTACAGGAAAGCATCAGAATTGGGATGGAAGAAACTTGTAGTAGTTATTGGTATTTGATGAACTCCTTGCAGATGGAAAGTAATATTGTTCAAGAAAGATTAGTATCAAAAGTTACTTATGATCCTGTAGATCTCTCTGCATTTGAGCACATATCAACAGGGCTAAATTAGCTGAGTGTGTATTAAAAAGATATAAAGTTAAGTGGCAATGATTTATTAGTTATAGATATTGTGGAGTACCCTAATATATTATGTATAATGGTTATATATTTAACAACTTATAGCACTTATGAATTTTAAGTTTAATGTTTCTAAAATAATGACATCTAAATATTAATTCTACAGCATATAAAATAGACACCATACACATATACACAATGTGCTTCTGTGAATAAAAATATATTTCACCAAGTTTGTACTTACAAGGAAATGATTGCCGAATGTCTAGATTTTGGATATTTCTTTTGTAAAATGAACTCTTTATATTTGTTATCCATAATTATAATTTAATACATGGTGTGTTATGTGGGAAATAGCTTGATGAATCTGAACACAAATGTGCCTTTTAAATAATTGAAGTATTTGTTTCTAAGTTGTATTGTGCATAATTAGGTGAAATAGTATGACATATTTCCAAATAAACATATCCTCTAAGGATATTGGAGCAGGATGGTTACTAAGGCTCAGCTCTGGAGTGCATTTGACAGCCTGTGATTACAAGCAGCAGTCCCTAGGCACAAATGAAGGCTTTATTATAGGTCATATTAGCCAGACACAGACTCAAAGGCACATGCATTACTGACAGTTTCCTCTGTTTTTAATTAGAGCCAGAAACTGAAGAATAACTACATAATATATTGGTATTTCTCCTATTCCATCTTTTTTTTTATTTCTGATGCAACAAGCAGAGAAGAGGGGAGGGGGAAAGATGGAGGAGGTTGCATGGAATAATTTCCACGAAAGCACAGGCTTTAACCTCTTTTATCGTTTTTGAGATCTCCCACCTGATTGGTCCCAAACCTTTTCTCTATTTCCCTACGTATACTCAGCCAATCATTATCAACCACAGTTAAAGAAATCTATTTACATAAAAAAATTTCCGGTAATGCACCTGGTTGATGTCTAGCTTTCAGATCCTACCAGGATCTTGCTGTAGATTGACAAAAATCTGCTCTTGAGAGAAGGAGGATTGCAGATGAAAATGAAAAGAAAACATAATCATGGTCAGATAACTTGCTTTGATTCTTTACATTCCTGCTCTGAAAGAAACTTCTCCTGTTTCCTAGCAAGCTATTTGTTATTGTTTATAGTCATTGGTTCAGTTTTAGTTTTCTCACTCACGACACAGGCTTAGAGTTCTATTTCATCCTCAAGGATTGTGTATTATGCCATCCTTCAGTATCTGACAGAGAAATGAGACCTTTTGCTCCTTAATAAGCTTTGAGGGATCAGATCTGTAAAGTGTTTTTATATCAGGACAGTCATTCTTACTGGACACCAAGAAACTTTCTGGAACATTCTCTGACATTACCTTATGTAATGGGCCACTACACAGTGAGAATTCTAAAACCCAAACACTGCCATGATCCCTTTATATCATCTTGATACTGCCCAAGGTCTCAGATGCTTTAGGTTACCTTTCAATTCAAATTCAAACATCAGGTGTACATTCTCATTGTTGATAACAAAGTTTTGTGTTCATGTTTACATATCTGCATACTTCATTCTTTAAGAACAGTCAAAGCAAAGAGTTTGCAGATACTTCCATGAAAAAGTTTACCATTCAAAAACGTCCTGTCATTTTGTGTTTTTAACTTTGAATCTTAACACACTAAGATTTTCAGGTACCACAGTTTCCATGAGTCATAGTATATATGTTAGATTAGTTGAATTCCTTTGTCTTAATCAATATGTATTATCCCTGATTATTTTTTCTACTGTGTTTACTAGATATCATCATGCAGCTCTTTTGTGTTCAGTGGTAATTTTACAAAATTCAAGTTTCTCATCTGGTGGACAATCCCGGAGCCTCAGTTGCATTTAATTTTATCTAAATATTGATACAAGGAATAATCAATTGAGGTTAATAGGTTGAATCTATCAAGTACACACACTTAAAAGCAGATAATTGCTGACTCCTTTATATTTTGCATTGTGAATTGCTATGACAGTAATGTGTTACCTTGATAGAATGATTCTACTCTGATTCTATGGAGTAAGGATCACAAATTAAAAAAAAAAGTCTGTTATCAAAATTATTGGTAACATTCCTGGACTGAATGAAGTGGATAGTCCTGTTTCTCAGGGTTCTGATAGTTTTGGATGAGGGGCTTTGATTTATAAATATAGGACTAGTAAAAGAAAATACTCATTGGGAGACAGCTAGTGTATGCTCTTAAGTACCACGAAATGACCACTTATCTCAAATCTTTGTCTCTCTGGAATCCTTCTTGTTTCACAGTTAGATGTTCGATTTGACATGCATTTGACTTAGAAATAAACTTCTTACTGGATTAAATGTCCATTTGAGTGGAAGTAAGAATTGATGTCTATTTTTATGGGTCATTTTTACAAATACCTGCAAAAAAAAGAAGGCATAGTTTCCAGTCAAGGAACATCGGGTATTGATTGGTAAAATGTAGAACCTGGTAAAATCTTGTACAATTGTGTTTATTCTCACCAGCTATTATGATATTCCGTGTCTATTATCAGGTATCCTTTTCTTTCTTTTCTCTTTTACTCTTTAATTAGATATATTATTTAATTAAATTCCAAATGTTATCCTCTTTCCTCTTTACCCTCAGAAAACTCCTTCTCCCATCCCAATTCCCACTGCTCATAAACCCTACCACTCCCATTTCTGTATACTGGCATTCCCCTATACTGGGATATGGAGCCTTCACAGGACCAAGGACCTGTCCTCTCATTGATGTCCAACAAGGCCATCCTTTTCTATCTATTAGGCTGGAGACATGTGTACTCTTTTTTTGGTTGTTTAGTCTCTGAGAGGTAGAGGGAGTGGTTGGTTCATATTGTTGTTAGTCCTATGGGACTGCAATCACTTTTAGCTCCTTGGGTCCTTTCACAAACTCCTCTATTGGGAACTCTGTGAGCAGTCCAATGGTTGACTGAGAGCATCCATTTACTTATTTTTCAGATACTGGCAGACCTCTCAGGAGACAGGTAATCAGGCTCCTGTCAGCAGGCATTTGTTGGCATGCACAATATTACCTTGGTTTTGTAACTCTATATTGTTTGGATCCCCAGATGTGGCAGTATCTGGATGGTCCTTCCTTCAGACTCCGCTCCACATTTTGTCTCTGTATCTCTTCCCATGGTTATTCTGTCCCCCATTCTATTAAGAATGTCTTAAGAATCCACACTTTGGTCTTCTTTTTTCTTGAACTTGATTAAGTCTGTGGATTGTATCTTGAGTGTCCCTAGCCCCTGGGCTAATATCCCCTAATCATTGATTGCATACCACAATTATTCTTTTGTGACTGAGTTACCTCAGTTAGGATGATATTTTATAGTTCCATTCATTTACCTAAGAATTTCGTGAATTCATTGTTTTTAGAGCTGAGTAGTACTCCAATGTATAAGTGTCCCATATTTTCTGTATCCATTCTTTTGTTGAGGGTCATTTGGGTTCTTTCCATCCTCTGGCTATTTAAGTAAGGCTTCAATGAACATAGTGGAGATCATTTTTCCTTATTAATGTTGGAGCATCTTCTGGATATGTGCCCAGTAGTGTCTCAAATTGAAAATCAAAAATTGCAAAGTTTCTGTAATGCAAAGGACTCTAATCAATAGGACAAAATGGCAACCAAGAGATTGTGGCGGTTTCTCAGAAAACTGGGCATGACACTCCCGGAGGATCCGGCTATACCATTCCTGGGCATATACCCAGAGGCTTTACCTGCATGCAATAAGGACACATGCTCCACTATGTTCATAGCAGCTTTATTTATAATAGCCAGAAGCTGGAAAGAACCCAGATGTCCCTCAACGGAGGAATGGATTCAGAAGATGTGGTATATTTACACAATGGAATACTACTCTGCAATTAAAAACAATGAATTCACGAAATTCCTAGGCAAATGGTCAGAACTTGAAAATATCTTCCTTAGTGAGGTAACCCAATCACAAAAGAACACACATGGTATGCAGTCACTGATAAGGGGATATTAACCCAGAATCTCGGAATACCCTAGACACAATTCGCATATCAATAGATTTCTAAGAAGATGGAAGGAGAGATCCCTGGTCCTGGAAAGACTGGATATAGGGGAACGCCAGGACAGAGAAACGAAAAGGGGTTGAATGGGGAAAAGAGGGAGGGAAGGGGGCTTATGGGTCTTTCGGGGAGGGAGGAAACGGGAAAGGGGAAATGATTTGAAATGTAAATAAAAAAACTTAGAAAATAAAATTTATAAAAAAAAAGAGATTGTGGAAAGATCTTAACCAATCATACATGGGATAGAGGATTACTACCCAATATATACAAATGTGTGAAGAAGTTAAATCCCAAAGGACCAATCAACCCTATTCAAAGTGAGCTGCAGAGCTAAAAAACAAATTCTCAACTGAGGATTACTGAATGACTGAGCAGCACCTAAACTAATGTTCAGCATCCTTGTCATCAGGGAAATGCAAATCAAAACATCCCTGAGATTCAACTCCTCAAATGTCAGAATGGCTAAAAGCAAAAACTCAGGTGACAGCAGAAACTGGTGAGGATGTGGAGAAGTACAACCATTCTGGAAATAAGTTTGGTGGTTCCTCAGAAAATTAGACATAGTACTGCCTGAGGTATCCATTTCTTAAGTTTCATCATTTGCTTCACATTTGTTTTGTACTCAAACATAATTCAAAGATTTTCAGTAAGGATTTTCCTGTGACAACGCTGTGAACAATGTGCATTAGTCTTCCCTAAACCACTGTAGTGTAAAAATGATGAGTCATATTTTTAACACTAGCTAATGCTCAGAGAATCTTGAGAAAAAAGGACCTGAAAAGGAAGGAAGAGATATAGGAATAGATCATCATACTGTCTAACCCTCCATTCCAAGGCAAATGTTGCCATCTAGGGCCATCATTGGTGCAACCTGGTAAATAAGTATTCTAGCTGGGCTGAAATTTCTTTCCACCTCCTAATTAAATGACAACAAAGGCAGTAGATACTCACTCTAAGATCAGCAGTCTCATACAATTTATTTTAGGGAAATGTACGTATACATAGTATACGTACATAGTATATGTACGTACATATTATATGTACATATACATACCTTTTAAAAAGCTAGAAAATGCAGGCCAATTATGCATATTGGAGCTTAGTCTTTCCTTTAAACTATAAGAAATTCATCATCTTTAGTTGATAATGACTTCCTGGGCATCCTCTTTCAGAGCACAAGCAGCTCTGAAGATAACAAATTAAAAATGCTCTCTAAATTTTACCAAATAAACTCACCAGGTACGAATGGTTAACCTTGGAAGATTTTTTTTCTTATCTTGTCTTTTCTTTTTCTTTTTTTTGTTATTTTATTCATTTACTTTTCAAATGTTGTCACCTTACCCAGTTCTTCCCCACAACAACCCTATTCCCTCCCTTTCACCTAGCCTCTTGAAGGTGATCCCACATCTGCCCACCCATACCTACCTCTGTACCCTAGCATTCCCCTACTGTGAGACATTAGGCCTCTACAAGACTGAGGCACTCCCAGTAATGCCCTATAAAGCACTGCTAGACTACAAATCTCTACATGTGTACTTTTGATTGTTGGTTTAATCCCTGGGAATGTTCCTGGTTAGTTGGTAGTTTTGTTCTTTTAGAGTTGTAAACAACTTCAGCTCCTTCAGTCCTAGCCCTAAATTCTCCATTGCTATCCCTACATTCACTCTAATGTTTTGTTTCATGAATCTGCATAGAATAGCAAGGGATATACATTGGCTTCACCTGTATTTGGTGAAAATGAGATTTTTAATTTTTCTCTGTTTTGAGTTACAGTACACTTTTATTTACCCTTTATTTTTTCCTACCCTTAAGTATAATATTCTCTGTTTATTTTCATACAATTACTATTACATTCAATTACTATTACATATGTATATATCTGAACGCAAGTACATGTTTATTCTTAAAATACGTAAATACTGTCCATTTAGTTTGTATAATGTTATGCTTGTATATTTTTAGGCTGATCACTTTTATAGATAGAAAATTGCTTTCTTTTCTTTCCAGAATCCTTATTTCTTGCAGTGAGCATTTTTAAGATCTTAAAATATTTTGAAAATCAACTTTGTTAGTATACTAACTGGCATTTCTAAGACATAATATTACAGAAAAGAGATTTATGTCATACATTTTTCCATCTTTCTTGTCCCTTGTCCTCAGTAACTCCTAGATTTAGATTCAGAAGATGTTTAATCAAAAAATTTGCACTGTGTTCCACTTTGTGTTCTGATTTGTTGTGATATTCTGCCTTTATTTTTAGATGATCTATGGGATTTTTAAGAAGCATTATTTAAAAAAAATGTGGAATTTTCATTTGAAGAGTATGTCATTGTCTAAACAATCATATTTGTTTATTATAGTTATATTTTAGGTAGAAAGAAGATATTTTGGTGTTATTTTAGCTGTTTAGTAATGTATATTTACTACCTTTAACATATCTAAATGTCACCAATCCCTCCTTATTTATTCCATTAGATCAGATGAACCCAAGTATGCTAAATCCTTTTTTTATTTTTATTTTTATTTTTATTCTTTACACATGCAATTATCTGTTTTTAAATTTATTCTTTCCTGCATTTATAATTGTTTAGGTGCCCTGATATAAAGTGTTAAAACTAGGAGCCTCCAAAGAGGAAAAGCATTTGGCATCTGTTGCTGATGATATAGCTTACCACAGTCCCTGAGAACTTTTCAAGTTCTGTCTCTATATAATTAAATATTACTTTCTATTCCGGCTCACATGGTATAATTTCTCTATTTTCATCAAATGATCATGAACTGAAGCACAGTTAGGTGGTTGCCATTACATGTCTGTTGTAAATATATAACTAGTAAATATACTTAAGGAAGTAATCAAGTAGAAGGGTGTGGAATACCTTAGACATATAACCAGGAGTGATATAACAGTAGTCTATGATATTTAAATTTACCCACTCGATATTTCTGATTACTGATTTCCAACTAAATTGAACCACTTTGCTATTGCAACACCAGTGAGTGAGTGTTCCAATTTGCACATATGCAAAAACATTTGATTTTAGTTTTTTGTTCATATTTATAAAATCTTAATTGGGTGATATTTAAGTTCAATCTTCTGTATATTTGGAACTCAAGGTGAATCTATATTCACAACAAATGAAAACTGGGAAAATTTGAATGAGTAGTTGTTCAGAAGAAGGGAGAACACAAAATGAGTGATTCTTGAAAAGCAGCACAAGATGAATCTTTTTTTCAAGGCCATACCAGGTCATCACATGGAAGTTGGAATAATCCAACTACAAGGTGGGACTTATGACACACTTTTTTTATGAGCTTCGACTCTGTGAAGTGGAGTGAGTTATTGATCAATGGAAATCTATTAGCCTTGGAATTTAGAATTGTGTGAGGGTAAAGTGCAACAGCATCTTCAGTTATCATCAATTAAAAGAGTTATTAACTGGGTTCTAGTTCTGAGTTCCCGTGGTTTAAAGGAACAAATGAATATTTCAAGGAAAGGTATTATAAAATTAACTACTTTAGTTGGAGACACAGGGCTCCGGAAACACTGACCACACATTAGAGTACAAACAACGTAAGTGGCAAAATAAAGATTATAGTAGTGAAAGTGAATAAGGTAGTGCATTATATAGTGAGTAAGCATAGAATTTCCACTCTTTCCTCTGATCACATCACTGGGTGAATAACGTTGTGGCTATACCCTGTTGACAGGAAAGCTATCAGATTTCATATAGACTAAAATAAAGGGGAAGTAAATGGACCGTCATAGCCTGAATTGTTCCCCTTTCTTCCTCGGACTCTTTGTAGATAGAAAAAAAATATTTTCATAAACTGTTATTTTAATAAGAAGAAAAATTTGAACCTCTGATGCACATGAATGTATGTCCATAGCTATGTCTTAATATACTCTATGTTGTTTCTCTTGTGTAAGAAAAAGAGAAAATACAGACAGACAGAACCTGTAGACAGACAGAACCTTCAGATAAAGAGACAATAAAAGGGAAAGTATGTCTGTTTTATTTTTTTTTTAATTTAATTTTATTTTATTTTTTTAATTTACATTCCAAATCACTTCCCCTTTCCCGTTTCCTCCCTCCCCGAAAGTCCCATAAGCCCCCTTCCCTCCTTCTTTTCTCCGTTCAACCCCCTCTCATTACTCTGTCCTGGCGTTCCCCTACATCCAGTCTTTCCAGGACCAGGGGTCTCTCCTTCCATCTTTTTAGAAATCTATTGATATGCTGATTGTGTCTAGGGTATTCTGAGATTCTGGGTCAATATCCCCTTATCAGTGACTTCATACCATGTGTGATCTTTTGTGATTGGGTTACCTCACTAAGGATGATATTTTCAAGTTCTGACCATTTGCCTAGGAATTTCGTGAATTCATTGTTTTTAATTGCAGAGTAGTATTCCATTGTGTAAATATACCACATCTTCTGAATCCATTCCTCCGTTGAGGGACATCTGGGTTCTTTCCAGCTTCTCCAGAGAGGCAAGTAACCCTATTAAAAAATGGGGTACAGAGCTCCACAAAGAGTTCTCACCTGAAGAATATCTAATGGCTGAGAAGCACCTAAAGAGATGTTCATCATCCTTAGTCATTAGGGAAATGCAAATCAAAACAACCCTGAGATTCCATCTTACACCAGTCAGGATGGCTAAGATCAAAAACACAGGAGACAGCAGTTGTTGGCGAGGATGTGGAGAAAGAGGAACACTCCTCCACTGCTGGTGGAATTGCAGGCTGGTACAACCACTCTGGAAAGCAGTCTGGCGGCTCCTCAGAAAACTGGGCATGACACTTCCGGAGGATCCGGCTATACCACTCCTGGGCATATACCCAGAGACTTTACCTGCATGCAATAAGGACACATGCTCCACTATATTCATAGCAGCCTTATTTATAATAGTATGTCTGTTTTAATATCCAGGCATAAAAAAAAATATTGTTTCAATTTTCCAAGCAATGGGTGGACCGGTATATCTCCACAGGGTATCATTTAACATCTTTTCAAAGATTGATTTTTCTGTTGTCATTATATCTTGAACATGTGTGAAACTTATGGGCTTCTCTCATGACTTGCAGAACTGTATGGAATCATAAAGTCATCAGAAAGGATTGAAAATGCTTTGTCATTTTTATCCATGTTCCAAGGCATGGCCCAGAGGGTAAAATGTTGAATAATATTACTACTGAATATAAGGTAGGCAGATACATATGATATAGCAGTTTTCAGTGAATGAATTTCAAATTTATTTTTCAGAGTAAGCTACCAGGATCAGTTTTATAGAGAAACCATTGGCTTGCATGTATATATCAAATTGTCTTATCCTGATTGATCTAAGAATGAAGCTGCATCTAGAAATATGAATATTTCCTCACACTTTAGTTTCACACAGATTTTTCCAAATGTCCTCTAAATATGCTACATTATTTTTTCGGTAACAATGTCTTACTACTATATAATGTGAAGAAAAAAACAATGGACCATTCAAAAATTAAAGACCTTGTAACTCTTATAATTCTAACATATAGAGAAATTCCAGAAAGGGATAGCATGAAACACTCATTTTGTCCTATCTTTGCTAATTCAATTCACTAAAACTCAAAATAACACTAAGTTCACACTACATTTTACATAAGAATTGCATTTTTGCATGCAATTTTTTTTATTTTCTAACTTTTTTTTATTTACATTCAAAATCATTTCCCCCTTCCCGTTTCCTCCCTCTCCGAAAGTCCCATAAGTCCCCTTCCCTCCCTCTTTTCCCCATTCAACCCCATCTCACTTCTCTGTCTTGGAATTCCCCTACATCCAGTCTTTCCAGGACCAGGGGTCTCTCCTTCCACCTTCTTGGAAATCTATTGATATGCGAATTGTGTCTAGGGTATTCCGAGATTCTGGGTTAATATCCCCTTATCAGTGCTTGCATACCATGTGTGTTCTTTTGTGATTGGGTAACCTCACTAAGGATGATATTTTCCAGTCCTGACCATTTGCCTAGGGATTTCGTGAATTCATTGTTTTTAATTGCAGAGTAGTATTCCATTGTGTAGATATATCACATCTTCTGAATCCATTCTTCCGTTGAGGGACATCTGGGTTCTTTCCAGCTTCTGGATATTATAAATAAGGCTGCTATGAACATAGTGGAGCATGTGTTCTTATTGCATGCAGAGAAAGCCTCTGGGTATATGCCCAGGAGTGGTATAGCCGGATCCTCCGGGAGTGTCATGCCCAGTTTTCTGAGGAATCGCCAGACTGCTTTCCAGAGTGGTTGTATTTTATGAGGGAGTTTAAAAACACACATAGATGAACATGGGTAATTTTATTATGCATTTCCTTTATTTCAGAAATTAACATCATAGATTTTTATTTCAATTCTAGTATAACCATCTAGTTCATCTCATTCCCCTCCATATACTGTCATACTCATCATCACTACAAGAGAATGGTTTGTGTGTCAATTTAGATGTGTGTGTGTGTGTGTGTGTGTGTGTGTGTGAGGGAGAGAGAGAGAGAGAGAGAGAGAGAGAGAGAGAGAGAGAGAGAGAGAGAGAGAGAGCACATATGTGTGTATATGCTCCCTGTCTCTATCTTTCTGTTTTTGTGTTTGTGTGAGTTAATTTTTATAGGGATTCACACTGATGAGTAACATCAGAATTTTTTATTTTTTTATTGTATATTTTGTATAACTTCATTTCAAAAGTTATCCCCTATCCAAGTTTCCCCTCAGGAATGTACCTCTTCCATCCAGGCTGGCCCTGTTCATATGAGTATGATCCCCTCCTACAAACCCTCTCCCAACTCACCTCCCTAATATTGCCCTACACTGGGTAATCAAACCTTCTCAGATACAAGGCCTTCTCCTCAAAGTGGTACCAGAAAATTCCATACTCTGCTACATATATGGCTTGAGCTACAGGTCCTTCCATATGTACTCTTTGGTTGGTGGTTTAGTCCCTGTGTTCTCTTTCAGTCTGCTTGGTTTTTATGGTTGTTTTTCTGATTAGTTCTGATTAGTTCAATCATTTCTCTAATTCTTCACATGGAGACTCGATGCTACCTCCAATGGTTGGCTGATAGCATCTGCCTCTGTATTTGTCAAGCTTTGTAAAAGCCTCTCAGTGGAGAGCTATGACAGGTTTCTGTCAGAAACAATTTTTGATATCTATAATAGTGTCTGAGTTTGGTGTCTGTATTTGGAATGAATCACTAGGTGCAGCAATCCCTGCATGGCCTTTCCTTCAATCTCTTCTCCACACTCTGTTTCTGTATTTCCTCCAATGAGTATTTTGTTCCCCATTCTAAGAAGGATCCAAGCAACCATATTTTGGTCTTCCTTCTTGAGCTAGATATGGGTTGCCAATTGTAACTTGGGTATTTTGAACTTCTGTGCTAATATCCACTTATCAGTGAGTGCATGTCATGTTTGTTCTATCCTGACTGGATTACTCACTCAGGATATTTTTTAGTTCCATCCATTTCTTGAAGTAGTTCATGAAGACATTGTTTTTAATAGCTGAGAAATACTCAACTGTGTAAATATACCACATATTTGGCATCCGTTACTCTGTTGAAAGCCATCTGGATTCTTTCCAACCTCCAGCTATTATTTATTACCCAGCTATGAAGATAGTGGAACATGTGTCCTTGTTACATGTAGAGCATCTTTGGGTATAGGCCCAAGAGTGATATAGCTGGGACTTCAGGTAGTACTATGTTTAATTTTCTAAGGATGTCCCTGACTGATTCCCAGGGATTGTACCATCTTGTACTCAAACCAACAATGTTGGAGTTTTCCTCTTTTTCCACCTCCTCCACAGCATGTGCTGTCACTTGAATTTTTGATCTTAGCCATTGTGATTGGTCTGAGGTGGAATCTCATGGTTGTTTTGATTTGGATTTGCCTAATGACTAAGGATATTTAACATATTTTAGTTGCTCTCGGCCATTGTATATTCCTCATTTGAGAATACCTTGTTTATCTCTGTACCCCATTTTTAATAGGGTTATATAATACTTTGGAGTCTAACTTCTTGAGTTCTTTTTGTATATTGGATATTAACCCTCTCTCTGGTGTAGGATTGGTCAAGATCTTCTTCCAAGTTGTTGGTTGCCTTTTTGTCCTATTGAGAGTATCCTTTTATAACAGAAGCTTTGCAATTTTTTGAAATCCCATTCTTCTATTCTTGATCATAGAGCATAAACAATGTGTGTTTCTTCAGGAAATTTTCTCCTATGCACATATGTTCTAGGTTCTTCTCCAATTTCTCTTATATTGGTTTCAGTGTATCTTCTTTCAAGTGCATGTCCTTAATCCCCTTGTACTTGAGCTTTGTACCAGGATATAAAAATAGATTGATTTGCATTGGTCTAGATGCTGACTGCCAGTTAACCCAGCACAATTTGTTCCAAACGTTGCTGTAAAATTAATAATCCTGTAGATTGTGTTAGTTACACTTGTTGGTGGACATAAAGACATTTAGCAATTATACTGTTTCAGGAAGTTAGCAGAGATTTTCCTTTATTCCTAAGGTTGATATGTTGGGGTACAACAGAATGCATCATTTTAAATTTAGATAACATTCATTGTTTAACCAAAGATATGTGGAATGTTTGATGAAATGGTAGATCAGAGTATATAGAGTCATTTTAAACTAATTCATTTTCAATATATTTTGATAAAAATTGATTTGAGATTTTAAAATACATAAATAACAACTCAGTAATATTTATGTACAAATATAGTCCACTATGTACTTGATATAACAGCTTATTTTTAATCCATTTTAGATGCACACATAGACTTATTTTAATAATTTTATGAAATATGTTTTGGTCATATAAATTTGCCTACACAGAAACATGCACTTCTTTCCTCCTACCGAATATATTCATGTGGCTACTCTCTGAAAATAAACTTAAAAATAAATAAAAATTTTTAAATACGCAAAATGGATTATATTGCATGCTGGATAAATATGCTTGAGCATGAACCCTGGCCAGAAACATGAGTAATGTCCTCAGTATAACTCCATTAAAGAAAGCCAATTTATGAATAAGAGCTATCAAGTGTAAATAGATTTTATTTTATAGTGATGTGGCTTACAATTTTTCTTTTCTGTTGTTTTGGTATAATCAAGGGTGTTATATATGGCTTTCATATTATTAAGCAATTTTAAATCCTGAATTAAAAGGACGTTGATTACTGTTAAAAACAAAAAAAATATCAGAAAATCATGGGGAAAAAATCAGTTCATAACATTATCGGACATGTGAAGTAATGTAGGTTTCATTTAGTGGTCTAAATTTCTCTCACATTGTGTGCTATCATAGACATTAAACAGCAGATGTGGAGTGAATGTTAAGATCAGAGCACCATACTACAAATACAAAAATCAAAACACACAAACACATAAAAATACACACTCTAAAGAGAATTTGAAGGAATGGAAAAAATGAGATATATCCCACAAAGAGGATTGTGTTGGAAAAGACCTGAATCATCAGAGCCATAATAGGATGAGGAACAATGTAGAAGGGATTAAATTATTCTTACTTTTAACATATATTATTCTTTATGTAATAATTGAATAAATGTATTCTATCCTTAATATTTGGGAGTATATGCTACTTCACACTATAAAGAATTTTTACACATTAACCTTAATAAAACATATGCAATGCAACATGAAACCATGATATACATTTCATCCTGTTAATATAAATTACTGCTTCTCAAATGAAAGTAAGTAGGGACAGTTGGAATGTATATTCAGTGCAGTAGTGTACTTTGTCAGAAGGTTGGTTCACTTGTGACATGGAGGGTTTAGAGAGTCTTAGGTTTTTCTTTTCTTCAGCTACACATGTGCTGCTCCCAACGGAACAGCATAAACACAGTCTTATCTTAGAATACTTCAGTCAGGTGTGCAAATTCTGTAGTTGAATCAAGAGGATAACTTTACAGGAAAACATCGGTGTTGGAATGGAAGAAATTTATTAGTATTTCATAAGCTCCTTGTAGAGGAAATGTAATATAGTTCAGGGAATATTAGCATTGGAGAGTACTCACGATCCTGTAGATCTCTCTACATTTGAGCACATATCAACTGGTCTAAATTAACTAATTATGTATTAAAAAGATATAAAATTATGTGACAATGGACTATTAGTTAAAGATATTGTGTATAACCCTAATGTATTATGTGTAGTGCTTATATTTTTAACACCTTATAGACTCATGAATATTATGTTAATGTTTTCAAAATAAAAATACCTTAATATTAATCCTATAAGTTTTCAAATATACACAATACAATTGTACAAAATATGCTACTCTGAATAAAAACAATGTCTCACAAAAGTTTATACACACACAGGATTGATTGTAGACTGTGTAGAATTTGGATATTTCTTTTCTAAAATAAATTTCTCTTCATATTTGTTTACCAATTTTATAATTTAATACATAGTATATTATGTGAGAAATAGCTTGATGAAACTGAACACAAGTGTATATTTGAGATAATTGAAGTATTTGTTTCTAAGTACTGTGCATAATTATATGAAATAATATGATCTATTTCCAAATAAACATAGCATCTCAGGATATTGGGACAGGAAGATTACACAGGTTCTGTTATGGAGTGCATTTGACAGCCTATGATTACAAGCAGAAATTCCTAGAAACAAA
The DNA here is from genome assembly GCA_036184795.1 of Tokudaia tokunoshimensis. Lineage (NCBI taxonomy): Eukaryota > Metazoa > Chordata > Mammalia > Rodentia > Muridae > Tokudaia > Tokudaia tokunoshimensis. Next base: position 36,003,617 of record BTHU01000001.1, on the reverse strand, counting down.
TGGAGACTATATTATAGGTCTCATTAGCCTGACACAGGCTCAAAGGCACATACATTACTGAGTTTTCTTTTTTTTTAATTAGAGCGAGAAAGCAAAGAATAACTACATAATATATAGGTATTCCTCCTTCTATTTCATCGTTTTGTTTTTTTTTTTTTTTTTTTTGTACTTCTGATGCAACAGTCAGGGAAATAATGAGAAATGATAGAGGAGGTTGGATGGAAAAATCTCCATGGTAACACAGGCTTTAGCCTTTTTTATAATTTTTGAGATCTCCCTCCTGATTGGTTCCAAACCTTTTCTCCTATTTTCCTTCATATACTCAGACAGTCTGAATCAATCACAGCTAAAGAAATCTATTCACATCAAAGAATTTCCAGTGATGCACCTGGTTTATGTCTAGCTTTCAGCTTGTACCAGGCTCTTGCTGTAGGTTGACAACAAGCTGCTCTTTAGAGAAGGAGGAGTGCAGATGAAAATGAAAAGAAAACGTCATCATGGTCAGGTAACTTGCTATGATTCTTCTCATTCCTGCTCTGAATGAAACTTCTCCTGTTTGCTTGCAAGTTATTTTTTATTGCTTATAGTATAGATTCGGTTTTAATATCTATCATTCATGACACGGCCTTGGAGTTCTATATTATCTTCAAGTATGATGTATTATGTCAGCCTTCAGTAATTGAGAGAAACAAGGCTCCTTAATACACTTTGAAGGATCATATCTGTGGAGGACATTTTTTTCAGGACAGCAGTTCTCATTGGGCACCATGAGACTTTCTGGAACATTTTCTGACATTACCTTATCTACTGTGCTATGACACACTGAGAATACTAAAATCCAAGCACTGCAATTTTCCCTTGATATCATCTTGTTAATACCCAAGGTCTCAGGTGCTTTATATTACATTTAAGTCCAAATTCAACCATCAGGTTTACTTTCTCATTCTTGATAAAAACATTTAATGTTCATATTTACATAACTGCATACTTTATTCTTTAAGGATAGTCAAAGCAAAGAGTTTGCAGGTACTCCAACGAAAAAGGTTACCATACAAAAATGTCATGTCTTTTTGTTGTTGTTGTTTTTAACTCTCAATTTTAATACACTAAGATTTCTAGGTGCCACAGAGATTTCATGAATCATAGTATGTATGTTAGATTAGTTGAATTGCTTTGTCTTAATCAATATGTAGTATCACTGATCATTTTATTCAACTGTGTTTATTAGATATCATCATGTGGCCCTTTTGTGTTCTGTGTTAATTTTACAAAATTCAGGTTTCTCATCTGCTGCACAATCCAGGAGCCTAAGTTGCATTTAGTTTTATCTAAATATTGATATGGGGAATAATCAATTGATGTTAATAGGTGGAAACTATCAAGGACACATATTTAAAAGCAGGTAATTGCTGATACTTTATTGTTTTACATTGTGAAATTTTACCATGACAGTAAAATTCTAGTCAGTTTCTATGCAGGAAGGATCCTAAATGAAAAAAATAATGTCTGTTAACAAAATTATTGGTTACATACCTGGACTGCATGAAATAGATGGTCCTGTTTCTCAGGGTTCTGATAGTATTGAATGATGGGCTTTGATATATAAATATAGGATTAATCAAAAAAATACACTTTTGGGGAGATAGCTAATGCATTCTCTATAAGTACCACTAAGTGACCACTTATCTCAAATCCTTTTGAATCTTGCATCCTTCACAGTTAGAGATGCCAGTTGTGGTGTATGTGCCATCAAGCTCAATCTAAGTATGAGCGTTTTACTTAGAAATGAAGTTCTTACTGGATTAAATTCCCATTTGAGTGGATATAAGAATTGATGTTAATTTTTATGGGTCACATACAAATACATGTAAAGAAAGAAGGCATAGTCTTCAGTGAAGGAAGAGCAGATATTAATTGGTAAAATGTAGTACCTGGTAAACTCTTGTGCAATTGTGTTTATTCTCATCAGCTACTATGATATTCCATGTCTATTAATTCAGGTGTTCTTTTCTTCCTTTTTTCATTATCTTTGAATTAGATATTTTCTAAAATTATATTCCAAATGTAATACAATTTCCTTATTTTCCCTTTGGAAATTCCCTTTATCAGCTGATCTCCCACTGCTCATGAAACCTCTCACTCCCACTTCCCTATACTAGCATACCCCTATACTTGGGCATTGAGCCTTCAAAGGACCAAAGGTTTGTCCTCCCATTGATTTCCAACAAGGCCATTCTCTTCTACATAGGCAACTGGGGATGTGTACTCTTTGGTATGTAGTTTAGTCTCTGAGAGCTCTAGGGAGTTAGTTGGTTCATATTTTTTGTTACTCTTATGGGACTGCAATCCTTTTTTAGCTCCTTGGGTCCTTTCTCTATATCCTCTTTATTGGAATCCTGTGTTTATTCCAATGGTTGACTGAGAGCATCCATTTACTTATTTTTCAGTTACTGGCAGCTAATCAGTCTCTTGTCAGCAGGCATTTGTTGGCATGCACAATAGTATCTTGGTTTGGTAACTGTATGTTGTTTGGATCCCCAGGTGGGGCAGTTTCTGGATGATCCTTCCTTCAGACTCTGCTCCACACTTTGTCTCTGTACCTCTTCAATTTTTTATTTTGTAGCCTCTTCTAAGAATGTCTTAAGTATCCACACTTTGGTCCTCCTTCTTCTCGACCTTCATGTAGTCTGTGAATTGTATCGTGTGTGTCCTGAGGTCCTGGACTAATATACCCTTATTGATTGCATACCACATTTGTTTTTTGTAATTGAGTTACCTTACTTAGGATGACATTTTAGAGTTCCATCCATTTGCTGAAAATTTCATGAATTCATTGTTTTTAAAGCTTAGTAATCCAATGTTTCAACGTACCATATTTTCTGTATCTCTTCATCTGTTGATGGACATCTGTATTCTTTCCATCCTCTGGATGTTATAAGTAAGACTTCCTTGACCATAGTGGAGAATTTTTGCTTATTACATGTTGAAGCATCTTCTGCATATATGCTCATTAGTGGTATAACTGTTTCTCAGATGAAAGCTCAAAAATTGCAAATTTTCTGTAATGCAAAGGATACTACCAATAGGACAAAATGGCAACTAACATATTGGGGAAAGATCTTAACCAATCATATATGAGAAAAAGGGCTACTATCCAGTATATACAAATAAATAAAGAAGTTAAATCCCAAAGTACCAAATAACCCTATTAAAAATGGTGTACAGAGCTTAAATAATAATTCTTAATTGAAGAATACCGAATGGCTGGGCAGCACCTAAAGAAATGTTCTACATCCTTGTCATCAGGAAAATGCAAGTCAAAACAACCCTGAGCTCCTACCCCACACAGGTCAGAAAGTCTAAGATCAAAAAACTCAGGGGACAGCAGAAGCTGGTGAGGATGTGGAGAAAAAGGAACACTGATGGTAGGATTGCAAGCTGGTGTAACAATTCTGAAAATCAGTTTGGTGGTTCCTCAGGAAACTGAATATAGGTATCCATTTCTTGAGTTTCGTCATTTGGTTCACATTTGCTTTGTACTCAAATATAATTTTCAATAAGGACTTTCCTGTGACAATGCTTGGAACAATGTACTTCAGCCTTCGGTAAACCTCTGTAGTGTAAAAATAATGTGTCATTTATTTTACACATGCTAATGTTAAGAAAATCTTGAGAAAAGAGGATCTGAAAATGAAGGAAGGGATACAGGAATATACTTTAGGGAAATCAACATATACATAGTGTAGCCTTTTAAGAGGCTAGAAAATACAGGACAAATATGAAAATTGGAGCTTGGTCTTTCCTTTAAACTATAAGAAATTCATCATCTTTACTTGGTAATGATTTCCTGGGCAGCCTCTTTCAGAGCGTAAACTGTTCTGTACATAGCAAATTAAAAATTCTATGTAAATTTTACCAAATAAAGTCAGCAAGTATTTAGGATTAACCTTGGAATATTTTCTTCTTTTTACTTTTTGATATTTAATTCATTTATTTTTCAAGTGTTATCAGCTTTCCCAGATCACCCCCAACCCTTATTCCCTCCCTCTCATATTGGCTCTTGAAGGTGATCCCACATCTACCCACCCAGTCCTGTCTTAGTGACCTAAGATACCCATACTGTGGGTCAGTGAGGATCTACAGGACTGAGGCACTCCACTCCCAGTCATGCCCTATGAGACATCACTCTGCTACATATCCAGCAGGAATCATGGGTCCCCACATATGTACTCTTTGATTATTGGTTTAATCTCTGGGAAATATTCAGAGTCTGGTGAGTTGATAATTTTGTTTTATAGAGTTATAAACACAATAATCTCCTTCAGTCCTAGCCTTAATTTCTCCATTGTTATCCCTACATTCAGTCTAATGTTGTTTTCCATGAATCTGCATAGAACAGCAAGGCCCATATATTGGTTTCACCTCTATTTGATGGAAAAGATATTTTTGAATTTTTCTTTGTTTTTGAGTTATAGTACAGTTTTATTGACCATTTGTCTTCTACTTCTACCATTCACTGTTATGTTCTTTGCTCATCTTCATATACATTGCTTCTTGTTATTTAATTATTATTACATATGTATATCTTACCACATGTACATGTTTATTCTTTAAATTCATAATTGCAGTCCATTTAGCTTGTCTAATGCTATGCTTATATTTTTTTAGGGCTGATATTTTTTGGGGATAAAAATTGGTTGCTTTTCTTTCCAGAATATTGTATTTCTTCCTGTCAGCATTTTTAAGTGCCTAAAATATTTTGAAAATCTATTTTGATAGTGTAATATCTGGCATTTCCAAAAGACATAATCTTACATAAAATAGATTTATATCATACATTTTACCATTTTTCTTGTCCCTCTTATTCAATAACTCCTTAGATTTAGATTCAGAAGATGATTAATCAAATGATTTGCTGACTGTGATCCACTCTGTGTTTTGATTTGTTGTGGTTTTCTGCATTTATTCTTCTTTATATGATCTATGGGATTTTAAGAAACATTGTCCAGATCAAATGTGAAATTATCAGTGGAAGAGTATGTCATTATCTGAACAATCATATTTGTTTATTAGAGTTATTTTTAGATAGAAAATTGATATTCTGGTGATAATTTAACTGTATTACTAATGTATATTTATTACCTTTTACATTATAAATAATGTTCTCTTTCCCTCCTAATTTATTCTTTAGATCACTAGAAACATAGCATGCTCCATCCTATTATTTTTTTCTATACTTTACCCATTAAATTGTCCATTTTTAATTTTATTTTTCCTGCATTTAAAATTGTTTAGTTGCCCTGATATAAAGTGTTAAAACTAGGAGCCTCCAGAGAGAAAAAAAAAGCATTTGGCATCTATCTCTGATGATATTGATTACCATAGTCACTGTAACTTTTCTAGTTCTGTCTCTCTATTATTAAATATTACTTTGTATTCCTCCTGACATAGTACACTTCCTCTATTGTTTTTAATGTTTCACAAACTGAAGCACAGTTGGCAGTTTCAGTTTCTTGTGTATTGTGAAAATATAACTAGAAAACCTACTAAAGGAAGTACCCAAGCAGAAGGTAGTTGAGTTCCTTTATATATATAACAAGGATTTATATAAATGTAGCCTATGATATTTAAATTTACCATTTTAATATTTCTGGCTACTGATTTTTAACTAAATTGAACCTCTTTGCTATCAAAACAACAGTGATTAATTTTTCCCTTTTCCCACATATGCCAAAGTATTTTTGTCAGTTTTTTTTTTTTTTTTGTATTTTTGAAATCTTGCTTGGGTGACATGAAATTTCAAACTTCTGTATATTTGGAACTTTAGGGGAAACTATTTTCACAAAAGACTAACACTGGGGAAATTTGAATGAGTAATGGTTCCAAATCAAGCAATAGGCAAAACACAAAATACACATTTGTTTAAAAGAACTCAAGATGAAAGTGTTTTCCAAGATTATTCCAGGTCATGACACGGATATTTGAACATTCTACAAACAAGTGTGAACCACAGAGACTCTTTTGTTTCTGAGCTTTGACTGTGTGAAGTGGTATGAGATATTAATCACTAGACTATTAACCATTGAAATTGTAAGTGGGTGTCATTACAGTGTAACAGCATCTTCAGTTAGCATCAACTAAAAATTATTAAATGGATTTTAGTTTTGAGTTCCTGTGGTTTAAAAGAACTAGTGAATATTTCAAGTAAAATATTATAAAATAACTTTGTTTAGTTTTAGACTCAGGGGCCTAGAAACACTGACCCCATATGAAACTATATATTGCTTAAATGGCAAAAAAAATTATAGAAGTGAAAATGAATAAGGTAATGTTTGTATAGTGCATAATCATAGAAATTCCACTCTTTCATCTGATCACATAAATGAGCAAATAAGAACATTTTGGCTATGCACTGTTGACAAGATAGCTATCAGAACGCATGTAGACTATGATATAAGAGAAAGAAATAGAACAACATAACCTGAATTGTTCCCCTTTCTGAGTCTTTGTAGATAGGAAAAAATATTTTCATAAACTGTTATTTTACTAAGAAAAAAAATTGAGCCTCTGTTACACAAGAACATATGTCCATGACTATGTTCTAATATACTCTGAATTGTTTCTCTTGTATAGGAAAAAGAGAAAACACAGGAGTACCTGAAGAAAGGGAGAACCTTCTTGTAAAGAGGAAATAAACAGGAATGTTTATGTTTGTTTTCAGTTCCAGGCATCCAAAAATAATTATTGTTGCAGTTTTCCAAGCAATATGTAAATCCAAATATTTCCAAGGAGTTTCATTTTACTTCTTTTTATTTTTTTTATGTTTTTTTTTATTTTTTTATATTTTTATTTACATTCAAAATCATTTCCCCTTTCCTGTTTCCTAGCTCCCCAAAAGTCCCATAAGCCCACTTGACTCCCTCTTTTCCCCATTCAACCCCCTCTCCCTTCTCTGTCTCACATTCCCCTACATCCAGTCTTTCCAGGACCAGGAGTTTCTCCTTCCATTTTCTGGGAAATCTATTGATATGTGAATTGTGTCTAGGGTATTCCGAGATTCTGGGTTAATATTCCCTTATCAGTGACTGCATACTATGTGTGTTCTTTTGTGATTGGGTTACCTCACTAAGTATGATATTTTCAAGTTCTGACAATTTGCCTAGGAATTTCGTGAATTCATTGCTTTTAATTGCAGAGTAGTATTCCATTGTGTAAATATACCACATCTTCTGAATCCATTCCTCCATTGAGGGACATCTAGGTTCTTTCCAGCTTCTGGCTATTATAAATAAGGCTGCTATGAACATAGTGGAGCATGTGTCCTTATTGCATGCAGGTAAACCCTCTGGGTATATGCCCAGGAGTGGCATAGCTAGATTCCCTGGGAGTGTCATGCCCAGTTTTCTGAGGAACTGCCAGACTGCTTTCCAGAGTAGTGGTACCAGCTTGCAATCCCACCAGCAGTGAAGGAGTGTTCCTCTTTCTACACATCCTTCCCAACAACTGCTGTCTCCTGTGTTTTTGATCTTAGCCATTCTGACTGGTGTGAGATGGAATCTCAGGGTTGTTTTGATTAGCATTTCCCTAATGACTAAGGATGATGAGCATTTCTTTAGGTGCTTCTCAGCCATTAGATATTCTTCAGGTGAGAACTCTTTGTTTAGCTCTGTACCCCATTTTTTAATAGGGTTACTTGCCTCTCTGGAGTTTAACTTCTTGAGTTCTTTGTATATATTGGATATTAGCCCTCTGTCGGATGTAGGGTTGGTAAAGATCATTTCCCAGTTAGTTGGTTGCCGCTTTGTCTTTTTGACAATGTCTTTTGCCTTGCAAAAATTTGTAATTTAATGAGGTCCCATTTGTCAATTCTTGATCTTAGAGCATAAGCTATTGGAGTTCTGTTCAGGAAATTCTCCCCTGTGCCCATATGTTCAAGGTTCTTCCCTAGCTTCCTTTCTATTAGTTTCCGTGTGTCTGTTTTTATGTGGAGGTCCTTGATCCACTTGGAATTGAGCTTAGTGCAAGGAGATAAGAATGGGTCAATTTGCATTCTTCTGCATGTTGACCTCCTGTTGATCCAGCACCATTTGTTGAAAGGCTATCTTTTTTCCACTGGATGGTTTTAGCTCCTTTGTCAAAGATCAAGTGACCATAGGAGTGTGGATTCATTTCTGGGTCTTCAATTCTGTTCCATTGATCTACATGCCTGTCACTGTACCAATACCATGCGGTTTTTAACACTATTGCTCTATAGTACCGTTTGAGTTCCGGGATACTGATTCCCCCAGAGGTACTTTTACTCTTGAGAATAGTTTTAGCTATTCTGGGTTTTCTGTTATTTCAGATGAATTTTTGAATTGCTCTTTCTAACTCTATGAAGAATTGAGTTGGGATTTTGATGGGGATTGCATTAAATCTGTATATTACTTTTGGTAAGATGGTCATTTTTACTGTATTAATCCTGACAATCCATGAGCATGGCAGATTTTTCCATCTTCTGAGGTCTTCTTCAATTTCTTTCTTCAGAGACTTGAAGTTCTTGTCATACAGATCTTTCACTTGTTTGGTTAGAGTCATACCAAGATACTTTATATGGTTTGTGGCTATCGTGAAGGGTATCATTTCCCTTACTTCTTTCTCAGCCTGCTTATCCTTTGAGTATAGGAAGGCTTCTGACTTGCTTGAGTTGATTTTATATCCGGCCACTTTGCTGAAGTCGTTTATCAGCTGTAGGAGTTCTCTGGTGGAGTTCTTTGGGTCGCTTATGTATACTATCATATCATCTGCAAATAGTGATAGTTTGACTTCTTCCTTTCCAATTTGTATTCATTTGACCTCCTTTTGTTGTCTAATTGCTCTAGCTAGAACTTCAAGTACTATATTGAAAAGATATGGAGAGAGAGGGCAGCCTTGTCTAGTCCCTGATTTTAGTGGGATTGCTTCAAGTTTCTCTCCATTTAGATTGATGTTGGCTACCAGTTTGCTGTAAATTGCTTTTACTATGTTTAGATACGGGCCACGAATTCCTGATCTTTCCAAGACCTTTAGCATGAAAGGATGCTGAATTTTGTCAAATGCTTTCTTAGCATCTAATGAAATGACCATGTGGTTTTTTTCCTTGAGATTGTTTATGTAGTCCTCTGTGTGTTAATTCAATTCACCAAAATGAAATATAACAGTAAGTTCACTCCATGTTTTCCATAAGGATTACATTTTTGTGTGCATATATATTATGAGGGATTTTTTGAAATACATGTACATAAGCACAGGTAATTTTATTATGTATTTCCTTTGGTTCAGAAATTAACACACTAATGTCTTTATTTCAATTCTAGTATACCCTTCTAGTTCATCTCATTCCCTTCCATACACTGTCAAACTCATCATCGCTACAAACCCAGTGTTTTGTGTGTATGTTTAGGGGTGTGTGTTTGTGTGTGTGGGAGTGTGTCCATGCACATATGTGTGTATGCTCTCTCTGTCTCTCTCTCTCTCTCTCAGTGTGTTTGCATGTTTTTGTGTTTGTGTTTGTGTGTGTCAATTTTACATAGTGATTCACACTGATGAGTAATCTTAAAGTTTATTAATTTTTTATTCAAAATTTTAGGTAATTACATATCAAATGTTATCCTCTTTCCAGGTTTATCCTCACAAAAATGTACCTCTTCCATTCAGGCTCTCCCTGTTTCTATGAGCATGATTCCCCTCCCAGCAACCCACTCCCAACTTACCTCCCTCTTATTGCATATACTAGGAATAAAGCCTTCACAGGACCAAGGGCTTCTCCTTATATTGGTGTCAGAAAATGTGATATCCAACTACATATGTGGCTGGAGCTATGGGAACCTCCATGTGTATACTCTTTGGTTGGTGGTTTAGTACTTCAGACCTCAGGCAGTCTGCTTGGTTTTTATTGTTCTTCTGATTAGTTTGCAAAACCCTTCATTTCCTTCAGTCATTTCTCTAACTCTTCCATTTGAGACTCGATGCTATGTCCAATGGTTGGATGATAGCATCTTCCCCTGCATTTGATAAGATTTGGCAAAGCCTCTCAATTAAAAGGCTCCTGCAAGAAATACTTCTTGGCATCTGGAATAGTGTTTGAGTTTGGCATCTGTATATGGGATGGATTCCTAGGTGCAGGTATCCCTGCATGGCGCTTCTTTCAATCTCTTCTCCAAACTTTGTTTCTGTATTTCCTCCCATGAGCATTTTGTTCCCCATTCTAAGAAAGACCCAAAGCAACCATATTTTTGGTCTTCCTTACTTTTGAGCTTCATATGAACTATGAATTGTAACTTGGGTATTTTGAACTTTGTGGCTAATATACACTTATCAGTGAGTGCATACCTTGTGTGTTCTTTGTGACTGGGTTACATCACTCATTCTACTTCTACCCATTTCCCTAAGTCTTTCATGAAGACATTGTTTTTAAGATTTTAGCAGTACTCCATTGTGTAACTAAACCACATTCCTCTGTTGAAGGCCATCTGGATCTTTCTCAGCTCTAGCTATTAAAAATAAGGCTGCTATATAGATAGTGGAACGTGTGTCATTGTTATATGTTGGAGCATCTTTTGGGTATATGCCCAGGAGGGGTATAGCTGGGAATTCAGGTAGTACTGTATTCAATTTTGTGAGGATGTCCCAGACTGATTCCCAGGGGTTTTACCATCTTGTACTCATACCAACAACGGAGGAGTATTCTTCTTTCTCGAAACTTCTCCCCAACATGTGTTGTCACCTGAGTTTCTGATCATAGCCATTCTGACTGGTCTGAGGTGGAATCTCAAAATCTCAATAACATTGATGTATAAATATAACTAACTGAAGACTTGATGTCACAGCTTCTCTTTGAATCTATTTTAGATATACACATAGATTTATTTTAATAATTTCATGAAATATATTTTGATCATAGAATGTTGCCTCCCCAAATACATGCACATCTTTCCTCCTACCTAATATTGATATTCAAGTGTTTTTTCTCTCTAATAATAAGTTTCAAAGAAAAATAATCTTTTAATTGAACAAAATGGATTTTATTACATTTTGGATAAGTACTCCTGTGCATGAGCCCTAGCCAGAAACATGAGTAAAGGCCTCAGTTTGACTACATTAAATGAAACCAATTTATCAGTAAAAATTATCAAAAGTAAAAAGATTTTTGTTTACACTGATGTTGTATAAATTTTTCTTTTCTGGTATTTGACTTTATCATGAGTATTATTCATGACATTCATTCTATTAAACAAGTTTTAAATCCTAAATTAAAAAAAAAAAAAAACCTTGGTTCCTGTCAGAAGACAAAACTAAATAGTAAACCAAAGGGGGGAAAACACAAAAAAAATAGTTCATAACATTACCATTCTGTGAAGAAATGCAGGTTTTTTTATTGGTCTAAATTTCTCACACATTGTTTGTTATAAAAGACATTAAACAGCAGATATGTAGTGAAAGTTAATATTAGGGCACCATACCACAAATGCAAAAACCAAAACATACACAAAACAAAAAATACACAAACACTCAAAACAGAAGTTCAAGTAATGGAAGAAATCTAGGTACATACCACAAAGATGGTTATGTTGGAAAGGTCCTTAACCATAGAATGAAAATAGGGTGAGGAAAATTGTAGAAGGGAGTAAATTGTTCTTACCTTTAACATGTGTTATTCTTTTAGTAATAATTGAATAATTGTATTCTATCCTTACTATTTGGGAGCATATGCTACTTCACACTTTTAACACTAACAAACCATTTGCAATGCAACATGAGAACCATGGTATACATTTGAACCTGTTAATACAAATTATTGCCTCTCAAAGGAAAGAAAGTTAGGAATATTGGAAAGTATATTCAGTGCAGGAACATAATATGTAAGTAGGTTTGTTCACTGGTGACATGAAGGGTATAGGGGAGTCTTTGGTGCTTCTTTTCTTCAGTGATAATGTGCTGCTCACAGAGGAACAGCATAAGCACAGTCATACCTCTTAAATTTTCAGTCAAGTATGCAAATTCTATAGTGGAATCATGAGGATAACTTTAAAGGAAAGCATTAGAGTCAGTACTACTTGTAGTAGTTGCTATTTGATGAACTGGTTGCAGAGGAAAAGTAATATTGTTCAGGAAAGATTAGCTTCAGGGTATACTCATGATTCTGTAGATCTTTCTCCATCTGAGTACATATCAACAGTGCTAAATGAGCTGAGTGTATATTAAAAACTTATAAAATAAAGTGGCAATGGATTATGAGTTATAGATATTGTGGATAGCCATAATGTATTAATATAATGGTCGTATTTTTAACACATTAAATGACTTTTGAATATTAAGTTAAATGTTTCCAAAGTAAAGATATCTTAATATCAATTATATGTGATCTCAAATAGACACCATACAAATATAATTACTCATAAAATAAATTATAAAATAATAAAAATAAAATATAATTATAAAATATATAATTATAAAAATAAAATATAATTACTCATAAAAAAGTCACAAAATTATGCACATACCAAAAATAATTGTAGATGTCTAGATTTTGCATATTTATTTCCCAAAAAATATTCTTTATATTTGTTTACTATGGTTATAATTATATACACTATGTATTATGTGGGAAATAGCTTGATGAAACTAGACACAAGTAAACATTTTATATATTGAAGAATTTGTTCCTCGGATACTGTGCATAAATCTATGAAATCACAGTGTCCCAGATTAATGGAACAGGAATATTAGACAGCTTCAGCTTTGGAGTGCATTTGACAGGCTTTGATTACCAGCAGGAGTCTCTAGACACAAATGGAGGTTTATTATAGGTACCATTTAGCCAGACACAAGCTCAAATGCACAAGAATTTCTGGACAGTTTTCTCTGTTTATAATTAGAACCAGAAACTGAAGAATACCGTCATAATATTTTGGTATTTCTCTTACTTCATCTTTTTCTTTTATTTCTGATGCAACAGGCAGAGAGCAAGGAGAAAAGATGGAGGAGATTTGCTGGGAAAATCTCCATGGTAACAACAGGCTTTTTCTTTGTTATCATTTTTGAGATCTCTCTTCTTATTGGTTCCAAATCTTTTCTCTGTTTTCCTACATACACTCAGCCAGTCTGAGTCAACCACAGCTAAAGAAATCTATTCACATAAAAATTTCAGTAATGCTCCTGGTTGATATCTAGCTCTCAGCTCCTACCAGGATCTTGCTGTAGATTGACAACAAGCTGTTCTTTCAAGAAGGAGGATTGCAGATGAAAATGAAAAGAAAACATCATCATGGTCAGGTAACTTGCTATGATTCTTCACATTCCTGCTCTGAATGAAACTGCTCTTGTTTGCTGTGTTACGTTTTTGTTATTGTTTTTGGTCACTTCTTCAGTTTTAAGTTATACCATTCAGGACTCAGACTTGGAGGTCTGTTTCATCTTTAAGGATGGTGTATTAATTCGGCCTTCAGTATCTGGCAGAGACAGGTAACCTGTTGCTCCTTAATATTCTTTGGGGATCAGATCTGTAAGGGATCAGGGCAGTCATTCTCACTGATAACCATTAGACATTCTGGAACATTCCCTGGCATTACATTACCAAGAGTGCCAACACTATGAGAGTACTAGAACCAAAACACTGCAATTCTCACTTAATATCATCCTGATACCATCAAAGTTCTCAGAGGCTTTACCTTATATTTCAATCCAATTTCAAACATCAGGTTTACTTTTTTATTGCTGTTAACAAAAACAGTTCTGTATTCATACTTACATATATGCATACTTCATTCTGTAAGGACAGTCAAGGCAAAGATTTTGCAGATACTGAAAAGAAAATGGTTACAATACAAAAATTCCTTTTCTATTTTTTTATTTTTAATTTGAATCTTGGCATACTTATATTTCCCACCATCACTCAACTTACAAAAGTCACAGGATGTATGTTAGATTAGTTGTATTGCTTTGTCTTAATCTCTTTAGTATAACTGATCATCTTTTTTTCAATTGTGCATTTTAGATATTATCATGTGGCTCTTATTTGTTCTGTGGTAACTTTACAAAATGAATGTTTCTCTTCTTGTGCATAATCCAGTATCATCAGGTGCATTTAACTTTATCTAATAATGATGTGTGGAAGTATGAGTTGATGCTAACAGGTTGAATCTATGAAGTAAACACATAGAAAATCAAATACTTATTGATGCCCTAATGTTTTGAATTGTGAATGGTTATGATAGTAAAGTGTTTTCTTCATAGTAGTAATAGTATTCTCAGTTTCTTTGGAGGAAGGATTACACATGAAAAAAAAAACTGCTCTCAAGTTTATTGGTTACATACCTGGACTGAATGAAAAGGAAGGTCCTGTTTCTCAGGATTCTGACAGTTTTAGATGAGGTGCTTGGATATATAAACATAGGACTCGCCAAAAATATACCCTTATTAGGAGATAGCATATATATCCTCTATAGGTACCACAAAGAAACCACTAAGCTGAAATCCTAGTAACTTTAGAATCTTTCAAGTTTCACAGTTAAATGTTTCATTCAATCTGTATGTGGCATCAAGTTCAATGAAGTTATGAGTGGTTTACATAGAAATAAAGTATTTATTGGTTTACATTTCCATTTGGTTTGAGGTAGGAATTTATGTTCATTTTTATGGGTTGTATATACAGATGCCTATGAAAAAAGAGGTCTTAATTTCCAGTAAAAAAAGATCTATTATTGATGGGTTAAATGTAGTACCTTGCAAAATCCTTTACATTATGTTCATTCTCATCAGCTATTACAATATTTCATGTCTATTAATCCAGATGACCATCTCTTAAATTTCATCATTTGCTTCACCTTTGCTTTATACTTGAAAAAAATGTCCAACACATTTTCAATAAGGATTTTCCTGTGACAATACTAAGAACAATGTGTTTCAGCCTTCAGTAAACCACTGTAGGGTAAAAACCATTAGTCATTTATTTAACACAATAATGCTCAGAGAATCTTGAGAAAAGAGGACCTGAAAAGGAAGGAAGAAATATAGGAGTAGATGAAGGTACTGTCTAACCTTCTATTTCAAGACAAACATTATCCATCTTTGGCCATCATCTGTGTGCATGATAAATATGTATTATAGCTGGGCTTGAAGTTTGTTTCCATCCTCTCATTAATTTACAACAAATGGAAGCAGATTCTGACTTTAGGATCCACATGTGCAGACAATTTATTGTAGGCAAATCTACACATACTTAGTGTTGCCATATAAAACGCTAGAAAATACAGGCCAAGGACAAACATTGGAGCTTGGCCTGTCATTTATATTCTAAGAAAGTTATCATCCTTACTTGGTAATGATTTCCTGGCCAAACTCTTTCTGAGCAAACACAGACCTGGAAATAACACATTATAAATGCTCTGTAAATTTTACTAAATACACAACAGGTTCCTAGGGTTAACCTTGGAAGCTTTTTTTAAATTTGTTTTGTTATTTTTTTCACTTCATTTTCAAATGTTACCATTTTTCCCAGATTTTAGTGAAATTATGGGGTGATGCTCCTGCTCAGAACTCATCTCCACCTCTGGCTGTTGGGAAATGTGCCCCAGATCTTGAGAGTGAGAAATGTGTCCTGGCTCCTTGCAGGTTGTAACACTCATTATAGCCTGCCTTGCACCTCACATGTTCAGCACCTGGACCTAGTGGTGTGGGTGGGGATGAGCATGTAAGTGTTGGCTCAGCCCACAAGTTTGCCATTAAGTAGGCTGTATGTGGGATTGATACTCACTTCCCCATAGCCACATAAAGTAATTGAGAGAGATTACCTTAGGATCATGAAAGCTGGAGAACTGGCCCTCCTCCTCATTGGCTACAGTAGCTGGGAATGTACTTCCTACAACTCATCTTGGCATCAAAGCAGAATTCAGTTTTTTTTTTTAACAAAGAAAGCTTATGAATACTGGATAGAATAGTAATAATTATTATTGGAGGGAAATTCATTTTAGAGAATGCAGTGGATTTGTCTTAACATACAGTATTCATTTGTTGGTATTGAACAAAATATTTTAAGTATATTCATTGTACGTGAGAAACAAAAATACATGCTGCATTTATACAGACATATGTGCAGCCATACAAAAACACTACATAAACACAAACAATTGCTGAGAATATTCATATATATTTTAAACATTACTCTTATTTAAAAATATCTCTTGAATTATTTCTTTTCCAATATGTCACTGACAGATACTCTTTGAGAACTGAATGTCATTCAGAAGCTCAGTTGAAATTCAACATCTTTTTTTAAGAAGAAAAACACAGTTCTATATAATGATACCTTAACAAAATAAGTATTTCCCCATGTTTCTAACCAAGCTTTTCTTCTCTTCTCTTTATAATCTTTTTTTCCAGTCCAGTCCTTTTCCCCCTCCCATTCTGCCCTGTGACAGCTACTAACTCAATACCTTCTGCCTAGCCTCCAAGAGAATGTCCCCATTCCCCGAGCCCCAACAGACTAGACTTCTACACACACTATGGAATCAAGTCTCATGAGGGTTAGGTCACTCCTAATGCACTGAGTCCATATCAGACTGTGTTCTGCTGTATATTGGTCCCCTCATATCACATAGTGGATGCTACCTGGTTGGTAGCTCAGTGGCTGAGACATCTCCAGTGTCCAGGTTAGTTGTGACTGATAGTCTTCCTATGGGGTTGCCCTCCTCTTCATATTCTTCCAGGTTTTCCCTAATGCAACCACAGGTGTTCCCAGGTTCTGTCCATTGCTTGGGTATAAGTATCTGCATCTGACTCTTTCAGCTGCTTATTCAAAATCAGAAGGCAGCCATGCTAAGCTCATGTTTGTAAGCACAGCACAGCATTAGTAAGAGTAACAGGTCTTGGAGTCTCCTCTTGAGCTTAATCCCCATTTGTACATGTCACTCGACCTTTCCCTCAGGTACTTCTCCATTTTTTTCACTATAGTTCTTTTAGACAGGAACAATTCTGGTTCAGAGTGTTTTACTGTGGGATGGCAGCAACAATTGATATCCTATCTTTCTACTGGAGGTGAATTCTACAAGTTCCATCTCCACACTCTATGGCATTTCATCTTAGCTCCTTCCTTTTGATTGCTGAACTTCTCTCCTGTCCCATGTCTCTGGTATATTCTATAGGGTCCCTAACCTCCTACCTCCTGAAGTTGACTGCTTCCAATTAATCTGCTGACACTTGGGCATCACATCTGGTTTGCCATCTCCAATACCTGATCATATCCCCCCTTTTCCCTCTCTGTAATCTCCCCCACATAGGTCTCTTCCTCCCTCAGTCCTGTGTGATTGCTTTCTTCTCCCTCTGAAATAGGGTTGAGGCTTCCTTACTTGGGCCCTTCTGCTTTCTCACCTTCTTGTGTCTTCGGATTGTATGAGGGGCATTATTAACTTGGCTATTATCTACTTTTTAGTGAGTACATAACATGCATGTCACTTTTGTTCTGAGTTATCTCACTCATGGTCTCCTTGTAATTTAATGGCTGAGTAACATTGAAATGTAAAAAATAAACCATAATTTCATTTTTTGATTCTTACCTTGTGTGAAATCTTGGTTCATTACAGCTTCTTGCTGTCACAAATAAGACCATTTATGAACATACTGGAAAATGTGCCCCTGTGGCATGGCAGGGCAACTTTTGGATCTTCAGTTAGATCTATTACCAGTTTTCTGAGGAAACTCTAGATTAATTTTTACAATGATTGTTTCAGTTTGCTATCCAATCATCAGTGGAGGAGTGTTCCTTTCTCTCTACATGCTTGCCAACATATGACCTTACCTCAGTTTCTTTATCTAACCATTATCAGAGGTGTAAGGTGGAATCTCAGTGTCATTTTCATTTGCAACTCTGTAAACAGTAAGGACTTTCACATTTGTTTAAGGGCTTCTCAGCCATTCAAGATTAATCTGCTGTGAATTCTGTTTAGTTCTATACCCAATTTTTGGATGTGTTGTTTGCTTTTTTGGTGGTTAGCATCTTGAGTTCTTTGTATGTTTTGGATATTACCCCTCGAATGAGTGTGGGATTAGTGAAGTTTTTTTTCCCCAAATGTACGTTGTTGATTTGTCCTATTGAATACATCCTCTGCCTTACATAAGATTGCCAGTTTCATTTGCTCTCATTAATCAATTCTTGATATTAGAATCTGAGCCAGTTTCATTCTGTTTAGTAATCCCCACCCACACACACCATGTCAATGAGTTCAAAGCTCTTCATCACATTCTCTTTTATTGGGTTTAGTGTTTCTGGTTTTATTTTGAGGTCCTTAATTCACTTTGAGTTGACATTTGTGCAAGGTGACAAACATGGATCTATTTTTAAACATTTTAAACACCGACTGACAGACCAACACCATTTATTGAAAATGCTTTTTTTCCACTTTTTATTATTTGCTTCTTTGTCAAAAATCAACTGTACAGAAGTGTTTGGGTTTATTTCTGGGTCTTTATTTCTATTCTATTTATTCACCTGTCTGTCTTTGTACCAATAACATGCACTGTTTATGACTATTGCATTGTAGGACCACTTGAAGTAAGGGATGGTGATTCTCCCAAAGTTCTTTTAATTTTAAGAATTATTTTCAGTATCCTGGTTTTATTTTTGGTTCATTTTGGTTTTTTCATTTGACATTGAGAATTGCTCTTTTCATGTCTGTAAATGTGATGGGAATTTCATTGAATCCGCTAAATATACTACCATTTATTCTAAGTTAATCTTACCAATTTTTGAGCATGGGCGATACCTCCATTTTCTGAGATCTTCTTTAATCTCTATTTTTTATTATTATATATGTCATTTATTTACATTTCAAATGTTGGCACCTATCCTAGTTCACCACTCCCCAAAAATCCCAAAAGCTACCCCCACTTCCTCAATCAAACCTTCCTCGCTTCCCTGTCCTGTTATTCCTGAGAAACTTGAAGTTCTTGTCATACAGATCTTTCACTTGTTTGGTTAGAGTTACTCCAAGATATTTCATATTATTTTTGATAATTGTGAATAGTGTTTTTTCCCTATGTTCTTAATTTTTTAGTAGCAGTCAGCCATCTTAACTTGATTTAATCACATGCTAATTTTTACACAATGATAAAATTTGTCTGTAATCCTGTCAAAACATATCCTTGTCAAATGACACGGCTTCACATCATCACATCTACATCTCCACTTGGTTTTATTGTTCACTTCTTATTGTGTATTTTCTTTCTTTATATTTCAAATGTAACCCCCTTTCAAGTTACTGTCCCCAGAAAACCCTATCCCTTCCCACCTCCTCCTTTTTTCCCCCAACCAACCAGTCTCTCCTGCCTCCCCACCCTCCCATTCCCATACACTGGGGCATCAAGTATTCGCAGGATCAAGGGCTTCTCCTCTCACTGATGTCCAACAAGGTCATCTTCTGCTCCTTATGCAGCTGGAGCCAACGGTCCCTCCATGTGTACTCCTTGTTTGGCAGTTAGTCTCTGGGAGCTCTGATGATCTCCTTGGTTGATATTGTTGTTCTTCCTATATGGTTGCAAATCACTTCAGCTCTTTCAATCCTTTTTATAACTCCTCCATCAGTGAATCCTTGCTCAGCCCAATGGCTGGCTGTGAGCATCTGCCTTTTTATGAGTTAAGCTATGCCAGAGCCTCTTAAAGATGGCTATATCATGTTCTGGTCAACATGCATATCTTAGCATCCATAATAATGTCTGCATTTGGTGAGTGTATGTAGGATGGGTCCCAAGGTGGGGCATTCTCTGGCTTGCCTTTTCTTCAGTCTCAGCTCCCTATTTTGTTTCTGTTTTTGCTTCCTTGATTTCAGTATATCTGTTTTCAAGTGGTGGTCCTTGATTCGCTTAGATTTGAGCTTTTTACAAGGACATAAGAATAGATGAATGTGCATTTTTCTACATACACTCTGGCAGATGAACCAGGACCATATATTGAAAATGCTGTTTTTTCCCACTGGATTATTTTAGCTTCTTTGTCAAAGATTAAGTGATCATAGGTGTGTGAGCTCATTTCTTGGTCTTCAATTCAATTCTGTTTATCTACCTACATGTTATTATACCAATATCATGCAGTTTTTATCACTTCAGCTCTGTAATACAGCTTGACATCAGGGAAGATAATTCCACCAGAAGATATATTAACGTTGAGAATAGTTTTTCCTACCCTGGGTTTTTAGTCATTCCAAAATTAATTTCAAATCTCTCTCTCTAACTCTATGAATAAATGAGTGGGAATTATGATAGAGATTGCATTAAATCTGTACATTGCTTTCAGGAAATGGTCATTTTTATTATATTAACACTTCTTATCCAAAGCAAAGGAGATTTTTTTTTACATCTTCTGAGATATTCCTCGATTTCTGATTTCGTTCTTCAAGGACTTGAAACTCTTGTCATGCAGATCATTCACTTGCTCAATTAGAGTCACATCAAGGAATTGGTAGCATGCATATATATATATTAAGAATTGGGTTATATCCTCTATCTAGGGATGAATCCCTAAGTAGTACTGATTCCCCTTACCTTACTATGGAATATTTGCCTGTACTTATTTGTCTACGAAGGTGGACATTTGGACATTTGGAATATTCTCCCTCTAGATTGACATAGTGATGTTAATCATGGGTTTTTGATTGTTCACAACCCCTCAATAAATGAAAGAACATGAGCATCACTATATCTCTACAGTTTCTATGTGACTCTAATCTACCTTCATGTTACCTTAAAAAATGATTGTTTATATTATCCAAGGAATTCCCAAAATGTTGAGCTCATTAGTGTACCTATGTGAGTGTCATGATTTGTGCTAGATAAAGACTTTTTGGTGCAAACTTTGGTTCACAAGTTACAGAGTACAGTAAATAGCTCATTGCCTGTTTTTATAAGTTAACATAATGCTCTCATTTGTTACCCAGAGAGAACATTGGTGAAATTCTATAAGTCTGTTTTATATAAGATAAATAGGAGGCCAGACAGCCTTTATGGCTCTTCTATTGGAAAAATACCCACATATATTTTTGGAACTCTTTAAAGTTCATGCCATTGATGCTAATTTTTTATATACAAATATACACACACACATATATATATATACACATATATATATGTATATATATACATATATATACATACATATATGTATATATATACATATATATACATACATATATGTTATGTACATAATTTCATTTTTGAGACATACATTAAAGGTGATCCATATATAATGTTAGTTTTCTCAGTGTGTGGTTTTAGTGATGATCATTTTATGTTAGATAACAAACTGGAGTACTCTTTATCAACTAATATTCTATTTCTTCAGGTGTCTGAAATACTTTATTGAATTTCGAGTTTCCCTAACTTTCCAGATACACATTAATATATGGACTGTGCTCACAATTTGTTAATCTTTTGAGATTTTATTTTTGAAAGTTGTTTATGATACACAAAACACAGTTTGCATACAGCCATTGTCCTGTTCTGCTGGATAATATAATCCTTCTTCCCACATTTTGCAATATTGCCTAATACTTCTATTAGTGATGTATTTTGTGGAGACATCTGACATGACTAGATAGACCACTATAAATTCTTTGCAGTTTAAACTCTCCAGTAATTTGTCTGTTAGTGCTGTAAAATTAATAATTCTACTGAAGGTGAAACTTACATTTTGTTGGTGGGTATAAAGATATTTAGAAATTATAATGTTACAGAGAGTTAGCAGGTAGATATTCTCCTTTTTCCTACAGTTGATATGTTGAGTTAAAACAGAATGTATTAATTTAAATTTAGATAACACACACAGATTAACCAAAGACATGTGGAAATTATGATGAAATGGTATATAATAGTACATAGAGTCTAATACTATTTCATTTAGAATATATTTGTGATAAAAATAAGTTGAGATTTTACAAAATGTTAGAAACATCTCAATGATATTCATGTATAAATACAGCCCACTGAATACTTAATGTCACAATTTCTCTTTGACTCCATCATAGATCTTCACATAGATTTATTGTAAAATATTCATAAAATATAATTTGATCATACAATCTTGCCTACCCTAAACTGCCCACATCTTTCCTCCTACCTAAATATTGATGTTCATGTGGTTTCTCTCGCTAAAAATAAATTTCACAGAAATTTTTCTTTTATTTTTTGAGACAGGATATCTCTGTGTAGCCCTGGCTGTCCTGGAACACACTCTGTAGACCAGACTGACCTCAAGCTCAGAAATCCGCTTGCATCTGCCTCCCAAATGCTGGGATTAAAAGCATGTACCACCACAGACTGGCTGAAAAAATATTTATTTTTTAAATGCATAAAATATATTTTATAACATGTTTTATAACTACTCCTAATTATGGACCCAGGCCAGAAAAATGGGTCCGTCCTCAGTATAACTCCATTAAAGAAATCCAACTTATCACTAACAGTTATCAAAAGAGAATAGATTTTTGTTGCGGGTGATGTTGTATACAATTTCTCTTTTTTGGTACTTGGCTTTATCAAGAGTGTTATGTCTGGCTTTCATATCATTAAGAAAGTTTTAAATCTCAAATTAAAATAAGAATGGTTAATGTCAAAACAAAACAAACAAACAAACAAAAACAATTCATTGCATTACATGACATGTGAAGTAATGTAGTTTTACATTATTGGTCAGAATTTCTCTCATATTGTATGTTATTATTCACTTTACACAGAAGATACATAGTGAAAATTAAGATCAGACAAATGTACTACAAATACAAAACAAACAAACAAACAAACAAACGCAGGAACAAAAAAAAACTGCACAGTCACCTAAAGGGAAGTTGAAGGAATGGAAGAAAATGAGGGACATACCACAAAGAGGGCTTTGTTGGAAAGGACCTGAATCATCCTAACCACAATAAGATGAGGAACATTGAAGGAGGGAGTAAATTATTCTTTTAACATGTGTTATTCTCTTAGTAATAATTAATAATGGTATTCTATCCTTGTTATTTGAGGGCATATATTTCTTCAAACTATAATATATTTTCTGCCATTAACATAAACAAATCATATGCAATGCAACATGAAAACCATGGTATACATTTGAACCCATTAGTACAAATTATTGCTTCTCAAAGGAAAGTAAGTAGGGATAATTGAAAAGTGTATTCAGTTCAGGAGTGTACTTTGTCAGAAGGTTGGTTCACTTGTGGAAAAAAATGAGGGACATACCAGAAAGAGGGTTGTGTTGGAAAGGACTTGAATCATCCTAACCACAATAGAATGAGAAACATTGTAGAAGGCAGTAAGTAAAAAAAAAAAAAAGAGAAAAATTAAAAAGTGTTATTCTCTTAGTAATAATTGAATAATGGTATTCTATCTTTATTATTCTGGAGCATATATTTCTTCAAATTATATTTTCAGTCATTAACATAAACAAACCATATGCAACTCAGCATGAAAACCATGGTATACATTTGAACCTGTTAATGCAAATTATTGCTTCTCAAAGGAAAGTAAGTAGGGATAATTGAAAAGTATATTCAATGCAGGAGTGTACTTTGTCATAAGGTTGGTTCACTTGTGACATACAGGGTATAAGAGAGTCTTAAGTTTTTCTTTTCTTTGGGTAAACATGTGCTGCTCACAGGGGAACAGCATAAGCTCACAGTCTTATCTCTGAAAACTTCAGTCAAGTATGCAAATTCTATAGTAGAAACATGAGGATAACTATACAAGAAAGCATCAGAGTTGGGATGGAAGAAATTTGGAGTAGTTACTGGTATTAGATGAACTCCTTGCAAATGGAAAGTAATATTGTTTAGGGACAATTAAAATCAGAGAGTACTTATGATCCTGTAGATCTCACTGCATTTAGGCACTTATCATCAGTGTTAAATTTGCTGAGTGTGTATTGAAATGATATAAATTTAAGTGGCAATATATAACTAGTTATAGATATTGTGGATAACCCTAATTTGTTATGTGTAATGGTTATATTTTTAACACATTATAGGACTTATTAATATTAAGTTAAATTTTTCCAAAGAAATGATATCTTAATATCAATTCTACAAGTTCTAAATTAGACACCATACACATGTACAAATTGTGCTTCTCTGAAAAAATTCTCAAAAAAATTTGTAAACACAAAGAAATGATTGTAGATTTTTCTAGATTTTGGATATTTCTTTTCTAAAATAAAGCCATCTTCACAGTGAATTATGTGGGCAATAGCTTGATGAAACTGGACACAAGTGTGCCTTTTAGATAATTGAAGTATTTATTTCTGAGTTGTAATGTGCATAATTATATGAAATAGTGTGCATAATTATATGAAATAGTGTGATATATTTCCAAATAATCATAGTATCTCAGGATATTGTGACAGAAAGGTTTCACAGGTTAAGCTCTGGAATGAATTTGACAGCCTATGATTACAGCAGCAGTCCTGAGACGCTAATGGAGGCTTTATTATAATGTTGCATTAGCCAAACACAGGCTCAAAGCCACATAAATTACTGACAGTTTACTCTGTTTTGAATTAAAGCCAGAAACTGAAAAATAATAGCATAATATATTTGTATTTCTCCTTCTTTTTCATTTTTTCTTAATTTCCAATGAAACTGGCAGGGAAGAGGGGAGAAAAGATGGAGGATGTTGGATGGAAAAATCTCCATGGTAACACAGGCTTAAGCTGTTTTTATCATATATCAGATCTCCCACCTGATTGGTCCCAAACCTTTTCTCTAATTTCCTACAAATACTCAGCCAGTCTGAGTCAACCACAGCTAAAGAAATATATTCACATAAAAAATATTTCCAGTAATGAACCTGGTTGATGTCTAGCTTTCAGCTTAGAGCAGGCTCTTGCTGTAGATTGACAACAAGCTGCTCTTTAGAGAAGGTAACTTGCTTTGATTCTTTTCATTCCTGATCTGAATGAAACTGCAAGTTATTTGTTATTGCATATGGCCATTTGTTCAGTTTCTATCATTCATGACAGTGCCTTGGAGTGCTATTTCGTCTTCATATATGATGTATTATGTCAGCCTTCGGTAACTGACAGAGAAAAGTACCTGTTACTCCTTTATATTCTTTGGAGGATCAGATCTGTACAGGATTTTTTCATATCAAGGCAGCAGTTCTCACTGGACACCATGAGACTTTCTGGAATATTCTCTAACATTACCTTATCTAGTATGCTATGACACACTGTGAATACTAAAACCCAAACACTGCAATTGTCCCTTGATATAATCTTGCTAATATCCAAGGTCTCAGATGAATTATGTTACATATAAATCCAAATTTAAACATCAGGTTTACTTTCTTATTGTTGATAAAAAATTTAATGTTCATATTTACATATCTGCATACTTCATTCTTTAAGGACAATCAAAGCAAAGAGTTTGCAGGTGCTCCAATGAAAAAGGTTACCATACAAAAATGTCCTGTCTTTTTTGTTTTTAACTTTCAATCTTTTTTTTTTTTTTGGTTTTTCGAGACAGGGTTTCTCTGTGTAACCCTGGCTGTCCTGGAGCTCACTCTGTAGACCAGACTGGCCTCGAACTCAGAAATTCTCCTGCCTCTGCCTACCAAGTGCTGGGATTAAAGGCGTGCACCACCACCTCCCGGCTTAACTTTCAATCTTAACACACTAAGATTTCTAGGTACCACACAGTTTCCATAAGTCATATTATGTATCTTAGATTAATTTAATTGCTTTATCTTAATCAACATGTAGTATCACTGATCTTTTTTTTTTTCAACTGTGTTTATTAGATATCATCATGTGGCTCAAAATTTTGTGTTCAGTGATAATTTACAAAATTCAAGTTTCTCCTATTGTGTACAATCCAGGAGCTTCAGTTGCATTTAATTTTATCTAAATATTGATATGGGGAATAATCAATTGATGTTAATAGGTGGAATCTTTCATGTACACACATTTAAAAGAAGATAATAATTGATGCCTTAATGTTTTACATTGTGAGTCACTATGACATTAATGTGTTAGCTTGATAGTATGATTATCCTCAGATTCTATGGAGGAAGGATCCTAAATGGAAAAACTGTCTGTTATGAAAATATTGGTTACATAACTGTACTGAATGAAATGGATGGTCCTGTTTCTCAGGATTCTAATATTTTTGGAAGAGGAGATTTATATATAAATATAGGACTTGTCAAAAAAATAGAGTCATTGGGAGATAGCTAATGTAAGATCTATAAGTACCACTAAGTGACCATTCATCTCAAATCCTTATCTCTTTGGAATCTTGCATGTTTCACAGTTAGACATGCCAGTTGTGTATGCAACATCAAGTTCAATCTAGGTAAAAGTGTTTTACTTAGAAATAAATTTCTTATTGGATTAAATGTCCATTTGAGTGGAGGTAAGAATTGATGTGTATTTTATGGGTCATTTATTCAAATACCTGCAAAAAAGAGAAGTCATAGTCTCCAGTGAAGAAACACCATGTATTGATTGGTAAAATATAATAACTTGTAAAATCCTGTACATTTGTGTTTATTCTCATCAGGTATTACAATATTCCATGTCTATTAATTCAGGTGTCCTTTTCTTTCTTTTTTATTTTTTATTTTTATTAGATATTTTCTTTAATTAAATTCCATTGAGTATAGGAAGGCTTCTGACTTGCTTGAGTTGATTTTATATCCGGCCACTTTGCTGAAGTCGTTTATCAGCTGTAGGAGTTCTCTGGTGGAGTTCTTTGGGTCGCTTATGTATACTATCATATCGTCTGCAAATAGTGATAGTTTGACTTCTTCCTTTCCAATTTGTATCCCTTTGACCTCTTTTTCTTGTCTAATTGCTCTAGCTAGAACTTCAAGTACTATATTGAAAAGATATGGAGAGAGAGGGCAGCCTTGTCTAGTCCCTGATTTTAGTGGGATTGCTTCAAGTTTCTCTCCGTTTAGATTGATGCTGGCTACTGGTTTGCTGTAAATTGCTTTTACTATGTTTAGATATGGGCCTTGAATTCCTGATCTTTCCAAGACCTTTAGCATGAAAGGATGCTGAATTTTGTCAAATGCTTTCTCAGCATCTAATGAGATGACCATGTGGTTTTTTTCTTTGAGATTGTTTATGTAGTGGATTACATTGATGGATTTCCTTATATTGAACCATCTCTGCATCCCTGGGATGAAGCCTACTTGATCGTGGTGAATGATCGTTTTGATGTGTTCTTGGATTCGGTTGGCAAGAATTTTATTGAGTATTTTTGCATCGATATTCATAAGAGAGATTGGCCTGAGATTCTCTTTCTTTGTCGGATCTTTGTGTGCTTTTGGTATTAGTGTAATTGTGGCTTCATAGAATGAGTTGGGTAGTGTTCCTTCTGTTTCTATTTTGTGGAACAGTTTGAAGAGTATTGGTGTTAGGTCTTCTTTGAAGGTCTGATAGAATTCTGCACTAAAACCATCTGGACCTGTGCTTTTTTTGGTTGGAAGACTTCCAATGACAACTTCTATTTCTTCAGGGGTTATAGGACGGTTTAGATGGTCTATTTGATCCTGATTTAATTTTGGTACTTGGTATCTGTCAAGGAAATTGTCCATTTCCTCAAGATTTTCTAGTTGTGTTGAATACAGGTTTTTGTAGTAGGATCTGATGATTTTTTGAATTTCCTCAGTTTCTGTTGTTATCTCTCCCTTTTCGTTTCTGATTTTATTAATTTGGATACTATATGTCATCCCCTTTCCAATTTACCCTGAAAACTCCCTCTCCCAACCCTCCGCCCACTGTTCTTTAACCCTCACACTCCCACTTCCATATACTGGCATTCCCCTATACTTGGGCATTAAGCCTTAACAGGACCAAGGGCCTCTCCTCTCATGGATGTATGCCAAGGCCATCCTCTGCTACATATTGGTCTGGAGATATGTGTACTCTTTGGTTGGTGCTTTAGTCTCTGAAAGCAATAAGGAATTGATTGGTACATATTGTTGTTACTCCTATGGGATTGCAATCCCTTTCAGCTCCTTGGGTCCTTTCTCTATCTCCTCAATTAGGAATCCTTGGTTTAGTCCATGGTTAGCTGAGAGCACCCATCTATGTATTTTTCAGGTAATGGCAAAGCCTCTCAGGAGACAGCTAATCAGGTTCCTGTTAGCAGGCACTTGTTGGCATGCAAAATAGTATTTTGGTTTGGTAACTGTATATTGTATGGATTCCCATGTGGGGTAGTTTCTGGATGGTCTTTCCTTCAGACTCTGCTCCACATTTTGTATCTGTATCTCTTCTCATTTTTTTGTTGCCCCTTCTGAGAATATCTTAAGTATCCACACTTTGATCTTCCTTCTTCTTGAGCTTTATGTAGTCTGTGAATTGTAACTTGGGTGTCCCTAGCTCTTTGGCTAATATACCCTAATCACTGATTGCATACCACATGTGTTCTTTTGTGACGGAGGTACCTCACTTTGGATGATATTTTATAGTTCCATCCATTTGAATAAGAATTTCATGATTTCATTGCTTTTCAGAGCTGAGTAGTACCCAATGTTTAATTGTCTCATATTTTCTGTATCCATTCTTCTGTTGAGGGGCATCTGGGTTCATTCCAGCCTCTGCCTATTGTAAATAAGTCTTCAATGACCATAATGGAGAATGTTTCCTTATTACGCTTTGGAGCATCTTCTGAATATATGCCCAGAGGAGGTATACTGTGTCTCAAAAGGAACCTCCAAAATTGCAAAGTTTCTGTAATGCAAAGGACTCTAATCAAAAGGACAAAATGGCCACCAAGAGACTGGGGAAAGATCTTAATCAATCATACATGGGATAGAGGATTACTATCCAATATATACAAATAAATGAAGAAGTTAAATTCCAAAGAACCAAATTATCCTATTGAAAATGGATACAGAGTTAAAAAAAACGAATACTCAACTGAGGAATACAGAATGGCTGAGTGGCACCTAAAGTAATATTCAAAGTTCTTGTCATCAGAGAAATGCCAATCAAAACAACCCTGAGATTCCACTCCTCAAAGGTCAGAAAGGCTAAGAGCCAAAGCTCAGGTAACAGCAGAATCTGGTGAGGATGTGAAGAAAAAGGAACACTCCTCCACAGTTGTTAGGATTACAATCAGGTACAACCATTCTGGAAATCAGTTTGGCAGTTCCTGAGAAAATTGGACATTGTACTGCCTGAGGTATCTATTTCTTAAGTTTCGTAAATTTGCTTTACATTTGCTTTGTATTCAAACATAATCCAACAGATTTTCAATAAAAGTTTTCTTGTGACAGTGCTGTGAACAATGTGCGTCAGTCTTCACTAAACTACTGTAGTGTGAATATCATGAGTCATAAATTTAACTGAAACTAATGCTCACAGAATCTTGTGAAAAGGGGATCTGAAAAGGAAGGAAGAGATACAGGAATAGATCGACATTCTGTATAGCCCTCGATTCCAAGGCAAATGTTTTCATCTATGTCCATCATCTGTGCCACCTGGTAAATAAGTATTCTAGCTGGGCTTGAAGCTTGTTTCCATCTCCTCATTAAATGACAACAAAAGGCAGCAGATCCTCACTCTAGGATCTACAGCCTCAGACAATTTATTTTTGGAAAATCAATATAGTGTTGCCTTTTAAGAGGATAGAAAATACAGGACAAAAAATGAATATTGGAGCTTAGTCTTTCCTTTGAACTATAAGAAATTCATCATCATTACTTGGTAATGAATTCCCGGGCAGCCTCTTTCAGAGCACAAGCAGCTCTGAACCTAACAAATTAAAAATGCACTGTAAATTTTACCAAATAAACTCACCACGTACCTAGAGTTAACACGGGAAGATTTTTTTCTTTTTTTCTATAATCTTTTTGATATTAATTCATTTACTTTTCAAATTTTATGACCTTCCCCACTCCCCTCACACAACCCTATTCCTTCCCATTCATCTTGCCTCTTGAAGGTGATCCCACATTTGCTCACCACTCCTGCCTCAGTGCCCTAGCACTGAGGGCCATTGGGCCTCTGCAAGACTGAGGCACTCTCCTAACAGTAATGCCCTATAAAGCAATCCACTGCTACATGTCCAACAGGTATCATGGGTCCCTACATGTGTACTCTATGACTTTTTCGTTTAATCCCTGGGAATTTTGCAGGTTTGTAGTTAATAGTTTTGTTCTTCTTCTATAGTTGCTAACACCATCAGCTCCTTCGGCCCTAGCACTAACTTCTCCATTGTTGTCCCTACATTCAATCTAATGCATTGTTGCATGAATCTGCATGGAACAGCGAGGGATGTACATTGGTTTCACCTCTATTTGGTGGAAATGAGTTTTTTTATTATTTTTTGTTTGTTTTTGAGTTACAGTACTGTTTTATTTACCCTTTGTCTTCTCCAACCTTCCAGTATAATATTCTTTGCTCATTTTCATATACATGGTTTATTGTCATTTAATTATTATTGCATGTGTATATCTGAACACATGTACATATTTTGAAAATTTCCTTTGTTAATGTAATAACTGGCATTTCCAAAAGACATAGTATTACAGAAAATAGACTTAATCATACATTTGCTACTTTCTTGTCCCTCTTCCTCAATAACTCATAGATAGAGATTTAAAAGATGTTTAATCAAATGATTTGCTCACTCTGTTCCACATTGTGTTTTGATTTGTTGTGTTTTTCTGCATTTATTTGTTAGATGATCTATGGGACTTTTGAGGGCATTTTTAAGAACAAATGTAGAATTTTCATTTGAAGAGTACGTCATTATCTGAACAATCATATTTGTTTATAAGAATTATATTTTAGGTATAAAGTTGATATTCTGATAATATTTTAGCTGTTTAACTAATGTATATTTACTACCTTTAACATATCTAAATAATGTCCCCTTTCCCTCATTATTTATGCCATTCCATCTAGTACACTCCATCCAAATAATATTTTTATTCTTACCCATGCAATTATCTGTTTTTAAATTTATTCTTCCTGCATTTACAATTGTTTTGGTGCCCTGATATTAAGTGTTAAAACTAGGAGACTCCAAAGAGGAAAAGCATTTGGCATATGTTGCTGATGTTATAGCTTACCACAGTCACTGAGATCTTTTCAAGTTCTATCTCTCTATTATTATTACTTTCTACTCCTGCTCGCGTGGTATACTTCTTCTATTGTCATCAAACGTTCACAAACTGATGCACACTTACTCAGTTGCTATTTCTTGTGTGTTGTAAACAGATAACTAGCAAACATATTCAAGGAAGTAATCAAGCAGAAAGCTGTGTAATACCTTTAGACATATAACCAGGAGTGTTTTAACAGTAGTCTATGATATTTAAATTTACCCAGTCAATATTTCTGGCTACTGATTTCTAACTAAACTGAACTACTTTGTTATCACAACACCAGTAAGTGTTCCACTTTTGCACATATGCAAAATCATTTATTTTCACTTTTTTTTCATATTTCTGCAATCTTGCTTGGGTGATAGTGAAATTCAAACTTCTGTATATTTGGAATTCTAGGTGAATCTATTTTCACAACAAACTACCACTGGGAAAATTTGAATGAGTAATTGTTCGAAGCAAAGAATAAGGCAGAACACAAAATGTGTAATTCTAGAAAAGGAGCTCAAGGTGAATTTTTTTTTTTCAACATTATACCAGATCATCACAAGGATATTTGAACAATCCAACAACAAGGTGGGACCTAAGAGACAATTTTTTTCTGAGCTTTGTCACAATGAAGTGGAATGAGTTATTGTTCACTAGAAATCAATTAGCCCTAGAATTTAGAATTGGGTGAGGTTGATGTGTAGCAGCATCCTCAGTTATCATCAAATAAAACAGTTATCAACTGGGCTCTAGTTCTGAGTTCCTGTGGTTTAAAGGAACAAATGAATATTTCAAGGAAAGGTATTATAAAATTACCTTGTTTAGTTGGAGACACAGGGGCCTAGAAACACTGACCCAACATGAAAATACAAGCAGCTTAAATGGCAAAATAAAGATTATAGTAGTGAAAGTGACTAAGGTAGTATAATGTATAGTGAATAAGCATAAAAATCACATCATTGGGCAAATAAGAACATTGTGGCTATACCCGGTTCACAGAATAGCTATCAGATTGCATGTAGATAAAGGGGAAGGAAATGGAGCATTATAACCTGAATTGTTCCACTTTCTTCATTTGACTCTTTGCAGATAGACAAAAATATTTTCATAAACTGTTATTTTACTAAGAAGAAAAATTTGAACCTCTAATACACAAAATCATATGTCCATAGCTATGTCTTAATATACTCTGAGTTGTTTCTCTTGTGCAATAAAAAGGGAAAATACAAGACTACCTGTAGACAAACAGAACCTTCTTTTAAAAAGAAAATAAAGGGGAAGGTATATGCCTGTGGTCATATCCAGGCATACAAAATTAATTATTGTGGCAGTTTTCCAAGCAATAGGTGCATACAAACATCTCCACAGGGTTTCATTTAACTTCTTTTCAAAGACTGATTCTTTTGTCATCATTTTTTCTTAAGCATGTGCGAAACTGATGTGCTTCTCTCATGACTTGCAGAAATGTGTAGAATATTAAAGGTATCAGAAAGGATTGAAGAATGTTCTATCTGTGTTCCAAGGCATGGCCCAAAGGGAAAAAGTTGAGCATGTATGTATGATCCAGCAGTTTTCACTGAATGAACTGCAAATTTACTTTGCAGAGTAAACTACCAGGATCAGTTTTATAGAGAAACCTTTGACTTGTATGTATATATCAAATTGTCTTATCCTGATTGATCTAAGAATGAGGCTGCATCTAGAAATAGGTATATTTACACCCACTTTAGTTTCACACAGAGTTTTAGTGTGCTGCATTATTTTTTCAGTAACAATGTCCTACTACTATGTGATATGAAGAAAAATACCAATGAACCATTCAAAAATTAAAAGCCTTGTAACTGGTATAATTTTAAAATATAAAGAAATTCCAGAAAGGGATAGACTACAACACTCATTTTCTCCTCTGTGTGCTAATTCAGTTCACTAAAATGCACAAAAACATTATGTTCACTCTATGTTTTACATAAGAGTTGTATTTTTATGTGCACATATTTTATGAGGGAATTTGAAAACACACATAGATAAACATTGGTAATTTATTATTGATTTCCTTTATTTCAGAAATTATCACCCTAGTTTCTTTATTTCAATTCTAGTATACCCTTGTAGTTCATCTCATTCCTTTTCATACACTGTCATACTCATCATTGCTAAAAAATCAATGGTTTGTTTGTATGTGTGTGTGTGTGTGTGTGTGTGCATGCATATGCACGCACATGTGTGTATGTGCACATGTGTGTGTATATTCTCCCTGATCCTCTCTCTTTCTTTGTGTGTTTGTATGTTTGTGTGTGTCCATTTTATATAGTGATTCACACTGATGAGTAATCTTAGATTTTTTTAATTTTTTATTAGATATTTTATATAAATTAATTTCAAACATTATCCCCTTTCCAGGTTTCCTGTCGGGAATGCACCTCTTACATCCAGGCTGCCCCTGTTTCCATGAGTATGATTCCCCCTCCCACCAACCTTCTCCCAACTCATCTCCCTTGTATTGCCCTATACTGGTGAATCAAACCTTCTCAGGTCCATGGCCTTCTCCTTATATTGGTGCCAGAAAATTCCATGCTCTGTTACATATGTGGCTGGAACTATGGGTCCCTACATATGTACTCTTTGGTTGGTTGTTTAGTCCCTGGGAGCTCTGGCAGTCTTGTTGATTTTTATGGTTGCTCTTCTGAATAGTTTGCAAAACGCTTTGCCTCCTTCAGTCATTTCTCTAATTCTTCACTTGGAGACTCCATGCTACCTCCAATGGTTGTCTGATAGCATCTGCCTCTGTATTTGTCAAGCTTTGGCAAAACCTTTTAGTGGAGAGCTATGATATGTTTTTGTCAGAAATATTTTTTGGCATCTGAAATAGTGTCTGAATTTGCCATTCATATATGGGATGGTTCCCTATGTTCAGCAATCCATGCATGACATTTCCTTCAATCTCTTCTCCAAACTCTGTTTCTGTATTTCCTTACATGAGTATCTGGTTCCCCATTCTAAGAAGGACCGACACAACCATATTTAGGTCTTTCTTTTCCTGGAGCTGCATATGGGCTGTCAATTGTAATTTGGGTATTTTGAACTTTTGGGCAAATATAAACTTATCCGTGAGTGCATGCCATGTGTGTTCTATTGTGACTGGGTTACATCACTCAGAATGTTTTCTAGTTACATTCATTTCCTTAAGTATTTCATGGAGACTTTTAAAGAGCTCAGTAATACTCCATTGTATAAATATACCACATTTCAGTATCCCTTAATCTGTTGAAGGCCATCTGGATTCTTTCCAAACTCTAGCTATTATTAATTACCCCGATATGAAGATCGTGGAACATGTGTCCTTGTTATATGTTAGATCAGCTTTTGGGTATGTACCCAGGAGTGGTACAGCTGGGATGTGCTAGACTGATTCCCTGGGATTGTACCATCTTTTACTCAAACCAACAATGTTGGAGTTTTCCACTTTCTCCACCTCTTCCCCAGAATGTGCTTTCACTTGAATTTTTGATCTTAGCCATTTTGAGACTCTCATGGTTGTTTTGATTTGCATTTCCCTAATAAATAACATAGGTTTAGTTTTTCTTGGTTACTCTATATTCCTCATTTGAGAATACCTAGTTTAGTTCTGTATCCCATTTTTAATATGGTTATATAGTTCTTTGGAGTATAACTCCTTGAGTTTTATGGATATATTGAATATTAGCCCTCTATACAGAGAGGATTGGTCAAAATCCTTTTCCAAATTGTTGGTTGCCATTTTGTCCTATTGACAGTATCCTTACTGAAGCTTTGCAATTTTTTGAAGTCCAATTTTTCTATTTTTGACCCTAGAGCATAAGCCATGGGTGTTCTCTACAGGAAATTTTCTCTTATGCACATATGTTCTAGGCTCTTCCCCAATTTCTTTTCTATTAGTTTCAGTGTTTCTGCTTTCAAAGGGAGGTTCTTGGACTTGAGCTTTGAACCAGGATATAAGAATAGATTGATTTGCATTGTTCTTGATGTCAACTGCCATTTAAACCAGCACCACTTTTTGAAAATGGTGCTGTAAAATTAATAATTCTGCTCAAGGTGTCAGTTACAGTTTGTTCATGGATATAAAGACAGAAATTATACTGTTTCCGGAAATTAGCAGAGATTTTCCTTTATTCCTATGCTTGATATGTTGAGGTACAACAGAATGAGTAATTTTAAATTTAGATAATATTTATTGTTTAACCAAAGATGTGTGGAAAATTTGACGAAAAGTTAGATCAGAGTACATAGAGTCTTATTAAACTAATTCATTTTCAATATATTTGTAATCAAAATGGATTTGAGATTTATAAATATGCAAAATGCATCTCAGTAATATTTATGTATAAATATAGCCCACTGAGTAAATGATGTCACAGCATCTCTTTGAGTCCATTTTAGATGAACACATATTTCTTTTAATAATTTCATGAAATATGTTTTGGTCATATATCTTGCCTATACAAATGCATGCATGTCTTTCCTCTTACCTAATATTGATGTTTGTGCGGTTTCTCTCTCTGAAAATGAATTTCAAAATAAATAATATTTTAAATGCACAAAATTGATTTTATTACATATTGGATAAGTACTTCTGAGCATTAACCCTGGACAGAAACATGGGTAATATCCTCAGCCTCACTCCATTAATGAAAGTCAATTTATGAACAATAACAATTAATAGTAAAAAGATTGTATTTTACATTGATCTATACAAATTTTCTTATCTGATATTTTGGTTTTATCAAGTGTGTTATATATGGCTTTCATATTATTAAGCAAGTTTTAAATCCTGAATTTAAAATACATTGTTTACTGTCAAAAAATACAGAAAACCATGGGGAAAATCACTTCAAAACATTCCCTGCCATGTGAAATAATGTAGGTTTTATTTAGTGGTATAAATTTCTCTCACATTGTAAGTTATCATAGACATTAAACAGCAGATGTGTAGTGAAAGTAAAGATCAGAGCACCAGAACACAAATATGAAAATCAAATCTCACAAACACAAAATAAAAATTACACAAACACTCTAAAGAGAATGAAACAAATGAGGAATAGAAAAAAATGAGGTACATACCAGAAAGAGGGTTGTAGTTGAAAAGATCTGAATCATCAGAGCCACAATAGGATGAGGAACAATGTAGAAGGGAGTAAATTATTCTGACTTTTAGTAAGAATTGAATAATTGTATTATATCATTTTTATTTGGGATCATATGTCATTTCACAGTATAATGAATTTTCACATATTAACATTAACAATCCATATGCAATGCAACATGAAACCATGGTATACATTTCATCCTGCAAACATAAATTACTGTTTCTCAAAGGAAATTAAGTATGTATAATTGAAAAGTATATTCAGTGCAGGAGTGTACTTTGTCAGAAGGTTGGTTCACTTGTGACATACAGGGTATAAGAGAGTCTTAGGTGTTTCTTTTCTTCAGGTACACATGTGCTGCTCACACGGGAAAAGCATAAACACAGTCATATCTCTGAAAACTTCAGTCAAGTATGCAAATTCTACAGTTGAACCATGAGGAGAACTTAACAGGAAAGCATCAGAGTCGGGATGGAAGAAACTTATAGTTGTTGGTATTTGATGAACTCCTTGTAGAGGGAATGTAATATAGTTCAGGGAGATTAGCCTCAGAGGGTACTCATAATCCTGTAAATCTCTCTGCATTTAAGCATATATCAACCATGCTAAATTAGCTAAGTATGCATGAAAAAAATATAAAATTATATGGCAATGGATTATTAGTTATAGGTATTATGGATAACCCTAACGTATTATGTGTAATGTTTATATTTTTAACACCTTATAGGACTCATGAATATTAAGAAAAATGTTTTCAAAATAAAGATATCTTCATATCAATTCTATAAGTTCTCAAATAGACATGATACAAATGTGCTTCTCTGAATGAAAACAATATATCACAAAAGTTTGTAAACAGAAAGAAAGGATAGTAGACTTTCTAGATTTTGAATATTTCTTTTCTAAAATATCTCCTCTTCATATTTTATGATTATTATCATTTAATACATAGTATATTATGTGAAAAATAACTTGATGAAACTGGACACAAGTGTGTCTTTGAAATAATTGAATTATTTTTTCTAAGTACTGTGCATAACTATACGAAATAATATATTTCCAAATAAACCTAGCCTCTCAGGATATTGTGACAGGAAGCTTACATAGGTTCAGTTCTGGAGTCATTTGACAGCACATGATTGCAAGCAGCAGTCCCTAGACACAAATGGAGGCTTTATTATATGTCACATTAAAAGGCTCATAGGCACATGCCCTACAGACAGTTTTCTCTGTTTTTAAGTAGAGCCAGAAAGAAAAGAATAACTACGTATTATATTGATGCTTCTCCATCTATTTCATTTTTTTAAATTTCTGATGCAACAGGCAGGGAAATAATGAGAAAAGATGGAGGAGGATGGATTGAAAAATCTCCATGGTAACACAGGCTTTAGCTGTTTTTATCATTTTTAAGATCTCCCTCCTGATTGGTCGCAAAGCTTTTCTCTATTTTCTTACGTATACTCAGACAGTCTGAGTCAACCACAGATAAAAAAACATCTATTCACATAAAAAACAAATTCCAGTAATGCACCTGGTTAATGCTTAGATTTCAGCTTGTACAAGGCTCTTGCTGTAGATTGACAAGCTGCACGTTTGAGAAGGAGGAGTGCTGATTAAAATGAAAAGAAAACGTCGTCATGGTCAGGTAACTTGCTATGATTTTTCACATTCCTGCTCTGAATGAAACTGCTTCTGCTGCTTCCAGGTTATTTGCTATTGCTTATCGTCATTGGTTCAATTTTAGTATCTATCATTCAGGACACGGCCTTGGAGTTCTATTTCATCTTCAAGGATCATTTATTATGTCATCCTTCAGTATCTGACAGGGACAGGAGACCTGTTGCTCCTTAATATGCTTTGAGGAATCAGATCTGTAAAGGATTTTTGTATCAAGACAGCAGTTCTCTCTGGGTACCATGAGACTCTCTGGAAATTTTTCTGATATTGCCTTATCTAGTGTGCTGCTACACTATTGGAATACTAAAACTCAAACACTGCAATTCTCCCTTGGTATCATCTTTCTACTATCCAAAGTCTCAGATGCATTAAATTACATTTCAAACCAAATTCAAACATCAGGATTAACTTCTTATTTATTGTTAGTAACAAAATTTAATGTTCATATTTACATATCTGCACATTTCATTCTTTAAGGACAGATTAAGCGAAGAGTTTGCAGGTACTCCAATGAAAAAGGTTACCATACAAAAATGTCTTGTCTTTTTGTGTTTTTAAATTTAAATCTTAACACAGTAAGCTTTCCAGGTATCACACAGTTTCCCTGAATCATAGAATGTATGATAGATTAGTTGAATTGTTTTGTTTTAATCAATATATAGTATCACTGATCATTTTTCTCAACTGTGTTTATTAGATATCATCATGAGGCTCATTTCTGTTCTGTGTTAATTTAAAAAAAATCATGTTTCTCCTCTTTTCCACATCCAGGGGCCTCAGTTTCATTTAATTTTATCTAAATATTGATATGAAGAATTGATTGATGCTAATAGGTAGAATCTATCAAGTACACACATTTAACAGCAGATAATTGCTGACACATTATTGTTTTACATTGTGAATGCTATGACAGTAATGTGTTACCTTGATAGTATGATTCTCCTCAGATTCTATGGAATCTAAATGAAAAAATACTCTGTTATCAAAATTATTTGTGGTGGTTTGCGTATGTTCATCCCAGGGAGTGGCACTATTAGAAGGTGTGGCCTTGTTGAAGGAAGTGTGTCACTGTGGGGTTGGGCTTAGAGATCTTCCTCCTGGATGCCTGAAGATGCCCAGTCTGTTCCTGGCTTCCTTTGGATAAAAATGTAGAACCCTCAGCTCCTCTGCACCATACCTGCCTGGATACTGTCATGTTTCTGCCTTGATGGCAATGGACTGAACCTCTCAACCTGTAAGCGAGCCTCAATTTAATGTTGTCTTTTATAAAGCTTGCATTGGTCATGGTGTCTGTTCACAGCAGTAAAACCCTAACTAATATATTATTGTTTACATATCTGGACTGAAAGAAATGGATGGTCCTTTTTCTCTGGGTTCTGATATTTCTGGATGAGGGGCTTTGAAATATAAATATAGGACTAGTCAAAAAATGCACTCATTGGGAGATAGCTAATGTATACTCTATAAGAACCACTAAGTGACTACTTATCTTAAATCCTTGTCTCTTTGGAATCTTGCATTTTTCATAGTTAGATATATCAGGAGTGGTGTGTGTGACATCAAGCTCAATCTAGGTATGAGTGTTTTATTAGAAATAAAGTTCTTACTGGATTAAATGTCCATTTGAATGGAGGTAAGAATTGATGTGTATTTTTATGGGTCACTTATACAAATATATGTGAAAAAAGAAGGCATACTCTCCAGTGAAGAAACACTGATTACTAACTGGTAAAATGTAGAACCTGGTAAAATCCTGTACTATTGTATTTATTCTCTTCAGCTATTATGATATTCTTTGTCTATTATTCAGATGTTTTTTTTCTTTCTTTTATTCATTTTCTTTTTATTAGGTATTTTCTTTAATTAAATTCCAAATGTTATCCCTTTTCCTAATTTAACCCCTGAAAACTCATTTTCCCATCCCACCTTCCACTGTTCAGGAATCCTCCCACTCCCACTTCCCTATACTGGCATTCCCCTATACTGGGGCATTGATACTTCACAGGACCAAGAGCCTGTCCTCTCACTGATGTCTGACAAGGCCATCCTCTGCTCCATATGCATCTGGAGACATGTGTACTGTTTGGTTGGTGATTTAATCTCTGAGAGAATCTCTGGGGGTGGTTGGTTCACATATTTTTGACTCCTATGAGACTGCAATCCCTATCAGCTCCTTGGGTCCTTTCTCTATCTCCTCTATTCAGAACCCTGTGTTCAGTCCAATGGCTGACTGAGAGCATCCATTTCTTAATTTGTCAGTTACTGGCAGAGCCTCTCAGGAGACAGCTAATCAAGCTCCTGTCAGCAGGCACTTGTTGGCTTGCAAAATAGAATCTAAGTTTGGTAACTGTATATTGTATGGTTCCCCAGGTGGGGCAGGTTCTGGATGGTCTTTCCTTCAGACTCTGCTCCACACTTTGTCTCTGTTTCTCTTCCCATGTTTTGTTGCCCCTTCTAAGAAGGTCTTAAGTATCCATACTTTGGTCTTCCTTCTTCTTGAGTTTTGTGTAGTCTGTGAATTGTATCTTGGGTGTCCTGAGATCCTGGGCTAATATACTATTATCAGTGAGTACATACCACATGTGTTCTTTAGTGACTGAATTAATTCACTTAGGATGATATTTTATAGTTCCATCCATTTTACAAAGAATTTCATGAATTCGTAGTTTTTTAAAGCTGATTAGTACTCCATTGTTTAAATGTACCACATTTTTTCTAACCATTCTTCTGTTGAGGGACATCTGGGTTCATTCCAGCCTCTGCCTATTATAAATAAGGCTTCAATGAACACAGTGGAGAATATTTCCTTATTACATGTTGGAGCATCTTCTGGGTATACACCCAGTAGTGGTATACCTGTGTCTTAAATGGACCCTCAAAAATTGCAAAGTTTCTGTAATGCAAGTACACTATTAATAGGACAAAATGGCAACCAACAGATGGGGGAAATATTTTAACCAATCCTACATCAAATAAATGGTTATTATCCAATATATAAAACTAAGTGAAAGTAGATTCCAAAAAAAACAAAAAAAAACCCGAAATAACCCTATTAAAAATGGGTACAAAGATGAAAAAAATAATTCTTAACTGAGGAATACCAAATGGCTGAACAGCACCAAAAGAAATGTTCAACATACTTGTCATCTAAGAAATGCAAGTCAAAACAACCCTGAGATCCCACTGCACCCAGGTCAGAAAGGCTAAGATCAAAAACTCAGGGGACAGCAGAAGCTGGTGAATATGTGGAGAAAAAGGAGCACTCCTCCACTGCTGGTAGGATTGCAAGCTGGTACAACCATTCTGGAAATCAATTTCACAGTTCCTCAGAAAATTGGACATATTATTACATGAGGTATCCATTTCTTTTGTTTCATCATTTGGTTCACATTTGCTTTGTACTCAAAAAGAATTTTTTTTTTTCAATAAGGGTTTTCCTGTGACAATGCTGTGAACAATGTGTTTCATTCTTCACTACACTACTGTACTGTGAAAATCATGAGTCATTTATTTAACAGAAACTAATTCTCAGAGATTCTTGAGAAAAGAGGATCTTAAAAGGAAGGAAGAGATAAAGGAATGGAATGAGATATTGTCTAGCCCTCCATTCTAAGGCAAATGTTGCCATCAAGTTCCATCATATGTGCCACCTGGTAAATAGGTACTCTCGCTGGGCTAAAAGGTTTTTTCCCATCTCCTCCTTAAATGACAACAAAGGTCAGAAGATCCTCATTCTAGGATCAACAGTCTCAGACAATTTATTTTAGGGAAATCAACATCTACATAGTGTAGCCTTTTAAGAGGCTAGAAAATACAGGGCATATATGAATATTGGAGCTTGGTCTTTTTTTATTTATTTTATTTTTTTTTTAATTTACATTCCAAATCATTTCCCCTTTCCCGTTTCCTCCCTCCCCGAAAGTCCCATAAGCCCCCTTCCCTCCCTCTTACTAGGCAATGATTTCCTGGGTAGTCTCTTACAGAGCATAAGTAGCTCTGAACATAACAAATTAAAAAAATTTCTCTAAATTTTACCAAATGAAGTCACCAAGAACCTAGGATTAACTTGGAATATTTTGTTCTTTTTTTCCTTTATCTTTTTGTTATATTATTATTTTACTTTTCAAATGTTATCACCTTTCCCTGTTCCTCCCCCAAACCCCTTTTCCCTCCCTCTCACCTTGGCTCTTGAATGTGATCCCACATCTGCCCTCGCAGTCCTGCCTCAGTGCCCTAGCATTCTCCTACTTTGGGTCATTGGAGCTCTCCAGGACTGATGCACTCCACTCCCAAGTGATGCCCTATAAGGCAACACTCTGCTACATATCCAGCAGGAATCATGTGTCCCCACATGTGTACTCTCTGATTGTTGGTTTAATCTCTGAAAACTATTCAAGGTCTAATGAGTTGATAGTTTTGTTCTTATAGAGTTGTGAACACCTTCATCTCCTTTAGTCCTAGCCCTAAATTCACCTTTATTATTCCTACATTCAGTCTAAAGTTTTGTTACATGAAACTGCAGAGAAGAGGGAAGAATGTACACTGGTTTCACATCTATTTGATTGAAATGATTTTTTTAAAATTTTTCTTTGTTTTTGAGTTACAGTACAGTTTTATTTACCCTTTGTCTTCTACCCTTCACTGTAATATTCTTTGCTCTTTTTCATTACATTTCTTATTGTCATTTAATTATTATTACATATGTATATCTGAACACATGTACATGTCCATTCTTAAAATACATAAGTACAGACCATTTAGCTTGTGTAATGCTATGCATGTAATTTTTTTAAGACTGATCATTTTTTAAAAAAATTTTGTTGCTTTTCTTTCCAGAATCCTACATTTCTTGCTGTCAGCATTTTTTTTATTTTATTTTTTTAATTTACATTCCAGATCACTTCCCCTTTCCCGTTTCCTCCCTCCCCGAAAGTCCCATAAGCCCCCTTCCCTCCCTCTTTTCTCCGTTCAACCCCCTCTCATTACTCTGTCCTGGCGTTCCCCTACATCCAGTCTTTCCAGGACCAGGGGTCTCTCCTTCCATCTTTTTAGAAATCTATTGATATGCTGATTGTGTCTAGGGTATTCTGAGATTCTGGGTCAATATCCCCTTATCAGTGACTGCATACCATGTGTGTTCTTTTGTGATTGGGTTACCTCACTAAGGATGATATTTTCCAGTTCTGACTATTTGCCTGAGAATTTCGTGAATTCATTGTTTTTAATTGCAGAGTAGTATTCCATTGTGTAAATATACCACATCTTCTGAATCCATTCCTCCGTTGAGGGACATCTGGGTTCTTTCCAGCTTCTGGCTATTATAAATAAAGCTGCTATGAATATAGTGGAGCATGTGTCCTTATTGCATGCAGGTAAAGTCTCTGGGTATATGCCCAGGAGTGGTATAGCCGGATCCTCCGGAAGTGTCATGCCCAGTTTTCTGAGGAGCCGCCAGACTGCTTTCCAGAGTGGTTGTACCAGCCTGCAATTCCACCAGCAGTGGAGGAGTGTTCCTCTTTCTCCACATCCTCGCCAACAACTGCTGTCTCCTGTGTTTTTGATCTTAGCCATCCTGTCTGGTGTGAGATGGAATCTCAGGGTTGTTTTGATTTGCATTTCCCTAATGACTAAGGATGATGAACATCTCTTTAGGTGCTTCTCAGCCATTAGATATTCTTCAGGTGAGAACTCTTTGTTTAGCTCTGTACCCCATTTTTTAATAGGGTTACTTGCCTCTCTGGAGTTTAACTTCTTGAGTTCTTTGTATATATTGGATATTAGCCCTCTGTCGGATGTAAGGTTGGTAAAGATCATTTCCCAGTTAGTTGGTTGCCGCTTTGTCTTTTTGAAGGTGTCTTTTGCCTTGCAAAAACTTTGTAATTTAATGAGGTCCCATTTGTCTATTCTTGATCTTAGAGTATAAGCTATTGGAGTTCTGTTCAGGAAATTCTCCCCTGTGCCCATATGTTCAAGGTTCTTCCCTAGTTTCCCTTCTATTAGTTTCAGTGTGTCTGGTTTTATGTGGAGATCTTTGATCCACTTAGAATTGAGCTTAGTGCAAGGAGATAAGGATGGGTCAATTTGCATTCT
The DNA here is from genome assembly GCA_036184795.1 of Tokudaia tokunoshimensis. Taxonomy (NCBI): domain Eukaryota; kingdom Metazoa; phylum Chordata; class Mammalia; order Rodentia; family Muridae; genus Tokudaia; species Tokudaia tokunoshimensis. Next base: position 35,959,617 of record BTHU01000001.1, on the reverse strand, counting down.
TCTGCATGTTGACCTCCAGCTGAGCCAGCACCATTTGTTGAAAAGGCTATCTTTTTTCCACTGGATGGTTTTAGCTCCTTTGTCAAAGATCAAGTGACCATAGGAGTGTGGATTCATTTATGGGTCTTCAATTCTGTTCCATTGATCTACATGTCTGTTACTGTACCAATACCATGCAGTTTTTAACACTATTGCTCTGTAGTACAGCTGCTGTCAGCATTTTTAAGGGCTTAAAATATTTTGAAAATCTATTTTGATAGTGTAATATCTGGCATTTCTAAAAGACACAATCTTATAGAAATTAGATTTATATCATATATTTTATGATCTTTCTTGTCCCTCTTCTTCAATAATTCCTTAGTTTTAGGTTCAGAAGATGATTAATCAAATGATTTGCTGACTGTGATTCACTCTATATTTTGTTTTTTTGTGGTTTTGTGCATTTATTCTTTAGATGAACTATGGGACTTTTAAGAAGCATTGTCCAGATCAAATGTGGAATTTTCATTGGAAGAGTATGTCATTATCTGAACAATCATATTTGTTTATTTGAGTTATTTTTTAGGTAGAAAATTGATATTATGATGTTATTTTAGCTGTTTTACTAATGTATATTTACTACCTATTGCATTTCTAAATAAAGTTCTCTTTCCCTCCTAATGTATTCCTTTAGATCACTAGAAGCCTAGCATGCTCCATTTTATTATTTTTCTATTTTTTTTACCCATGAAAATTGTCCATTTTTAATTTTATTTTTCCTGCATTTACAATTTTAGGTGCCATGATATAAAATGTTAAACTAGGAGCCTCCAAAGAGTAAATAAACATTTGGCATCTGTTTCTGATGATCAATATTACCACAGTCACTGTAAACTTTCCTAGTTATGTCTCTCTATTATTAAATATGAATTTGCATTCCTCTTCACATGGTATATTTCATCTATTGTCCTTAAAATTTCATGAAATGAAGCACAGTTAGGCAGTTTCAATTTTTTTTGTGTACTGTGAAAATATAACTATTAAACATACTAAAGGAAATAACCAAGCAGAAGATTGTTGAATACCTTTAGACATAAAACAAGGAGTTATATAACTGGAGTTGAAAGTTTTCTCAAGTTTATTCCAGGTCATGACACAGATAATTGAATAATCCACCAAGTTTGAACCTAAGAGCCTCATTTTGATTCTGAGCTTTGACTCTGTGAAGTGGAATGAGATATTGATCCATGGATTATTAGCCATGGAGTTTGGAATTGGGTGTTGTTAACGTGTAACAGCATCTTCAGTTAGCATCAACTAAAAAATATACTAATTGGTTTTTGGTTCTGAGTTCCTGTGGTTCAAAAGAACAAGTGAATATTTCAAGGAAAGTATTAGAAAATAACATTGTTTAGTTGGAGACACAGGGGCATGGAAACAGTGACCAGCCATGAAAGTGCAAACAGCTTAAATGGGAAACTAAAAATTATAGTAGTGAAAGTGAATAAGGTAATGTTTTGAATAGTGCATAAGCATATAAATTGAACTCTTGGCTCTGATCACATCACTAGGCAAATAAGAACATTGTGGCTATACCCTGTTGACAAAATAGCTATCAAAATGCATGTAGACTATGATATAGGGGAAGGAAATGGAACATCATAACCAGAATTTTTCCCCTTTCTTCCACTGAGTCTTTGTAGATAGGAAAAAATATTTTCATAAACAGTTATTTTACTAAGAAAAAGAAATTGAGTCTCCGATACACAAGAACATATGTCCACGGCTATGTCCTAATATACTCTGAATTGTTTCTCTTTTGTAAGAAAAAGACAAGGTACAGGACTCCCTGTAGACAGACAGAATCTTCTTATAAAGAGAAAATAAATGGGAAGGTATATATCTGTTTTCATTTCCAGGCATACAAAAAATAAATATTGTTGCATTTTTTCAAGCAATTGCAGCATCCAAATATTTCCAAGGGGTTTCATTTAACTTCTTTTGAAAGAATGCTTCTTCTGTCATCATTATTTCTTTGAACATGTGTGCAACTCATGTGCTTCTCACATGACTTGGAGACCATTATAGAATCATAAAGGAATCAGAAAGGATTGAAGAATGCTTTCTGTGTCCCTGTTCCAAGTCATGGCCCAAAGGGGAAAAATGGAGTAATATTAATGCTGAATATAAGGTAGGCAGAAACATGATCCAGCAGTTTTCACTGAATAAACTGCAAATTTACTTTGCAGAGTAAACTACCAGGATCATAGCTTTATTTGTTCCTCAGTCATTCTATATTCCTCATTTGTGAATATTTGTTCAGCTCTGCACTCCATGTTTAATAGGGTTATATGGTTTTTTGGAGTCTACCTTCTTGAGTTCTTTGTATATATTGGATATTAGCACTCTATCCGATGTAAACATCTCTTTTCCAATCTGTTGGTCCACTACTGTCCTATCGACAGTACAGACAGGAAGGTATATATCTGTTTTCATTTCCAGGCATACAAAAAATAAATATTGTTGCATTTTTTCAAGCAATTGCAGCATCCAAATGTCCTTTTCCATACAGACACATAGACAGCAGAGAATGGCCTTGCTAGACCCCAAAGAGAGGAGAGACCCTTGGTCCTGGAAAGACTTGATGCTGTAGTGTAGGAGAATACCAGGACAAGGAAGTGGGTGAGGGTTGATTGTGGAAGGGAGATGGCTTTTGGAATTTTCAGGGGAGGGGGGAACCAGGAAAGGGGACAACATTAAAATGTAATAAATAATATATCTAATAAAACAGAAAAAAATGAAAATTAATTATTTTAACAACAATAAAAAAGTAAATTTTGGTTTACAGTGATGTTGTATAAAATTTTTCTTTTCTGGTATTTGGCTTTATCATGAGTGTTATACATGGAATTCATACTATTAAGGTTTAAGTCCTAAATTAAAAGGACATTGGTGACTTTAAAAAACAAAATGAAACAGTAATCCAAAGAGGGAAAAAAAACAAAAAATTAGTTCATAACATTACCTGACATGTGAAGAAATGTAGGCTTTGTATATTGCTCTAAATTCCTCACACATTGTGTGTTATAATAGACATTAAACAGCAGATATGTAGTGGAAGTTAAGATCAGGGCACCATACCACAAATGCAAAAAAAAAAAAAAAAGAAAAACAAATACAATGCACAAACACTCAAATCAGAAATTCAAATAATGGAAGAAAACTATGTACATACCACAAAGATGGTTGTGTTGAAAAGGTCCTTAACCATAGTAACCAAAATAGGGTGAGGAACATTGCAGAAGGGAGTAAATTGTTCTTACTTTTAACATGTGTTATTCTTTTATTAATAATTGAATAATTGTATTCTATCCTTACTCTTTGGGAGCATATGTTACTTCTCACTCTAATAAATTTTAACACATTAACAATAACAAACCATATGCAATGTAATATGAAACTACTGTTTCATGTTACATTTGATCCTGTTAATACAAATTACCTCTTCTCAAAGGAAAATAAGTTACTAACATCGGAAAGTTTATTCAGTACAGTAATGTACTTTGTAAGGAGATTGGTTCACTGGTGACATGAAGGGTATAAGGGAGTCTTAGGTGTATCTTTTCTTCAGTGATGATGTGCTACTCTCAAGGAAACACCATAAACACAGTCATATCTCCTAAAATTTCAGTCAAGTATTCAAATTCTATAGTTGAATTATGAGGATAACTAAAAGGAAAGCATCAGATTTGGGATGGAAGAAACTTTTAATTGTTGCTACTTGATGATCTTATTGCAGAGGGAAAGTAATATTGTTTAGGGAAGACTAGTTTCAGAGTATCCTCATGATTCTGTAGATCTTTCAAAATCTGAGCACATATCAACAGTGTTAATTAAGCTGACTGTACATTAAAAACATAAAATTAAGTGGCAATGGATTATTAGTTATAGATATTGTGGAAAACCATAATGTATTATAAATAATGGAAGTATTTTAACACATTAAATGACTTATGAATATTAAGTTAAATGCTTTCAAAGTAATAACATCTTAATGTAAATTCTATGTGATCTCAAATAGATACCATATGCATATACTAAATGTGCTTCTCTGCAAAAAGAAATCTCACAAAATTATGCACACTCCAAAAAGTAATTGTAGAATATTTAGATTTTGCATATTTTTTCCTCCAAATTCTCTACTTTATATTTGTTTACCATGATTCTAATTTAATACACAGTTTATTTTGTGGGAAATAGCTTGATGAAACTAGACACAAGTAAGCATTTTAGAAAATTGAAATATTTGTTTCTCAGATATACTGTGTATAAATATATGAAATAATGTGATATATATAAAAATAAACATAGTGTCTCAGGTTAATTGGACATGAAGATTACACAGATTCAACTCTGGAGTGCATTTGACAGCCTGTGATTACAAGTAGGAGTCCCTAGACACAAATGGAGGCTTTATTATAGGTATCATTAGTCAAACACTGGCTCAAAGGCACAAGCATAACTGGACAGTTTTCTCTGGTTTTAACTAGAGCCAGAAACCTAAGAATATCTACATAATATTTTGGTATTTCTCCTACTTCATCTTTTTCTTTTATTTTTGGTACAACAGGTAGGGAACAGGGAGAAAAATGGAGGAGCTTTGCTGGAAAAATCTCCATGACAACAACTGGCTTTTGCCTTTGTCATCGTTTTTGAGATCTCTCTCCTGATTGGTCACAAACATTCTCTGTTTTCCTACATATAATCAGTCAGTCTGAGTCAGCCTCAGCTAAATAAATCTATTCACAGAAAAAAAAAAATCCAGTAATGCTCCTGATTGATGTCTAGCTCTCAGCTCCTTCCAGGCTCTTGCTGTAGATTGACAACAAGCTGCTCTTTCAACAAGGAGGAATACAGATGAAAATGAAAAGAAAATGTCATCATGGTCAGGTAACTTGCTATGATTCTTCACATTACTGCTCTGAATGAAACTGCTCCTCTTTTCTGTGCAAGGTATTTGTTATTGTTTCCGGTTATGTCTTCAGTTTTGAGATTTATCATTCAGGACTCAGCCTTGGAGGTTTGTTTCACCTTCAAGTATGGTATATTATGTCAGGCTTCAGTATCTGACAGAGACAGGAAACCTGTTGCTCCTTAGTATGCTTTGGGAGATCTGATCTGTAAGGGATTTTAATATCAGGACAGCCGTTCTCATTGACAACCATTAGATATTCTGGAACATTCTCTGGCATTACCTTACCATGAGTGCCAACACTGTGAGATTACTAAAACCAAAACACTGCAATTCTCACTTGATATCCTGATACCATCAAAGTTCTCAAAGGCTTTACCTTATATTTCAATCCAAATTCAAACAACAGGTTTACTTTTTTATTGCTGGTAACAAAAAGTTCTATATTCATACTTACATATGTGCATACTTCATTCTGTAAGGACAGTCAAGGAAAAGATTTTGCAAATACTCAAAGTAAAATGGTAACAATACAAAAATTCTTTTTCTATTATTTTTGTTTTTAATTTGAATCTTGATATACTTATATTTCCCGCCATCGCCCAATTTCCAAAAGTCACAGTATGTATGTTAGATTAGTTGTTTTGCTTTGTGTTAATCTCTATTTAGTATAATTGATCTTTTCTTTTAATTTTGCTTTTTTAGATATTATCCTGTGGCTCTTTTTTGTTCTGTGGCCATTTTACAAAATTCATTTTTCTCTTCTTGTACATAATCCAGGATCCTCAGATGCCTTTAAGTTTATCTAAATAATGATATGTGGAAGAATCAATAGATGCTAATAGGTTCAATTTATAAAGTACACACATAAAAATTCAGAATATTTTTAACACCCTAATGTTTTAAATTGTGAATAGTTGTAATAGTAAAGTGTTATCTTCATAGTAGTATTCTTCTCAGATTCTTTGGAGGAAGGATTATAAATTAAAAAAATCTGTTATTAAGTTTATTGATTATGTATCTGGACAGAATGCAAAAGAAGTTCCTGTTTTCTGGGGTTCTGATAGTATTAGATGAGAGGCTTAGATATAAAAATATAGGACTCACTAAAAATATACCCTCATTGGGAGATAGCTCATGTATCCTCTATAGGTACAACAAAGAAACCACTAAGCTCAAATCCTAGTCACTTTGGAATCTTGCATGTTTCACAGTTAGATGTGCCAGTTGACAAGTATGTGACATCAAGTTCGATCAAGGTATGATTGGTTTACATAGGAATAATGTTCTTATTATAGTAAATGTCTATTCGTGTAGAGGTAAGAATTGATGACTGTTTTTATGGGTCACTTATACAAATACCTGTGAAAAAAGAGGTCATAATTTCCAGTAAAGAAAGACCTGTTAATAATGGGTTAAATTTAATAACTGGTAAAATTCTTCACGTTTGTGTTTATTGTCATCAGGTATTACAATATTCCATGTCTATTAATCCAGGTGTCAATTTCTTAAATTTCATCATTTGCTCCAACTTTTCTTTGGACTAGAAAAAAAATCCTAGGCAAATGGTCAGAACTGGAAAATATCATCCTTAGTGAGGTAACCCAATCACCAAAGAACACACATGGTATGCAGTCACTGATAAGGGGATATATTAACCCAGAATCTCGGAATACCCTAGACACAATTCACATATCAATAGATTTCCAAGAAGATGGAAGGAGAGACCCCTGGTCCTGGAAAGACTGGATGTAGGGGAATGCCAAGACAGAGAAGCGAGAGGGGGTTGAATGGGGAAAAGAGGGAGGGAAGGGGGTTTATGGGATTTTCGGGGAGGGAAGAAACGGGAAAGGGGAAATGTTTTGGAATGTAAATAAAAAAAACTTAGAAAATAAAAAAAAAATTGAGGGAAGTAAACAAAAAAAGAAAAAAATCCAATACATTTTCAATAAGGATTTTCAAGTAACACTACTAAGAACAATGCTCTCTAGCCTTCAGTAAACCACGGTAGTGTGAAAATCATGAGTCTTTTATTTAACACAATGTAATGCTTAGAGAATCTTGAGATAAGAGGACCTGAAAATGAAGGAAGAGATATAGGATTAGATCGAGGTATTGTCTAGCCCTCTATTCTAAGGCAAACACTAGCCATTTCTGTCCATCATCTGTGCCACCTGCTAAACAGGTATTCTAGCTGGGCTTGAAGTTTGTTTCCATACCCTAAATAAATGACAACAAAAGGCGCTAGGATCCACATGCTCAAACGTTTTATTGTAGGGAAATCTACATATACTTATTGTAACCTTATAAGATTCTAGAAAATACAGGGCAAGGACAAATATTGGAGTTTGGTCTGTCATTTATATTGTAAGAAACTCATCATCCTTACATACTAATAATTTCTTGGCCAACCTCTTTCTGAGCAAGCACAAGCCTGAAAATAACAAATTATGAATGCTCTTTAAATTTTACCAAATACACAACAGGTTCTAGGGTTAACCTTGGAAGATTTTTTTTTTGGTTATATTTTAACTACCTTTTCAAATGTTACAAACTTTCTCCTATTTTGTGAGGTTATAGCGTGATGCTCCTCCTCAGAACTTCCCTCCTCCTCTTGCTCTTGGGAAATCTGTCCCTGCCCCTTGCAAGTTGAAGCTCTCACAATAGACTGCCTTGCACCTCACATGTTCAGCATCTGGAACTAATTGTGGAAGTGGGGGATGAGTAGGTAAGTGTTGGCTCAGCCCACTAGTTTGCCATGAAGTAGTCAGTATGTGGGAAAGAAACCTTCTTTCCCATAGTCACCTGAGGGAGTTGAGAGACATTGCCTTAGGTTCACGAAGGCAATGAACCTCCTCCTCATTGGCAACAGTAATTGGGAATGTACTTCCTACAACTCATATTGGCAGCATGATATACACCGCCCTTTTTTGAGAGAGAGAAAGCTTATGAACATTGGATAGAAGAGTCATAAATAATATTGGAGGGAACTTCACTTTCGAGAATTCAGCAGGTTTGTCCTAACATACACTATTCATATGTTAGTATTGATCAAAATATTTTAAGAATATTACTTCTACCCAAGAAACAAAAATAAATTCTACATTTATACAGACACAAGTGCAGCCATACAAAAATTACTTAAGCACAGACAATTGCTGAGAATATGGATGTATGTGAAACATATCTTTTATTTAAAAAAAAATACCTCTTATATTACTGGTTAACCAATATGTCACTGACAGATATTCTATGGAAACCAGATGCCATTCATAAGTTCATTTGGACTTCAACATCTTCTTTTTTTGAAGAACACAGATCTATATAAAGATGCTGTAACAAAATAAGTACTTCCCCGATGGCCAAACCCAGCTTCTCTTCATCAATACTATTATTATCATCATCATCATCATCATCATCATCATCATCATCATCATCATCATCATCATCTTTTTTACAGTCCACTCATTGCCCCCTCTCAATCTACCCTGTGACAGCTTCTCACCAGACTTTCTCCATTGTGATCTTTCTGATTTTGAGGTCCTTAATACACTTGGAGTTGAGCTTTGTGCAAGGTGAGAAATGTGGATCTATTTTAAATTTTTATCATACAGACTGACCGACCAGCCCCATTTTTTTGCTTCTTTGTCCGAATTCAACTGTTCATAAGTATGGGTTTATTTCTGGGTCTTCGTTTCTTTCCCATTTATTCACCTGTCTGTATTTGTACCAATAACATGTAGTGTTTATTACTATTGCTCTGTAGTAAACTTGAGATAAGGGATGGTGATTGTCCCAGAAGTTCTTTTACTTTTAAGAATTATTTTAAGTATCCTGGTTTTATTTTTTTTTTGTTTTGTCATTTGACATTAAGAATTGTTCCTTTCATGTCTGTGAAAAATTGTGTTGGAAATATGATGAGGTTTTCATTGAATTTATTGATTACATTTGGTAAGATGACCATTTATACTAAGTTAATCCTAAAACTCCTTGAGCATGGGAGATATCACCATTTTCGGAGATCTTTAATCTCGTGAGAAACTTGCACTTTCTTGGGTAGAGTTACTCTAAGATATTTCATATTATTTTTGATTATTGTGAAGGGTGTTTTTCCATATGTTCTTAATTTTTTAGAAGCACTCAGTTATCTCAGTTTGTATTATTCACATGCTAATTTTCATACAATGACAAAATTGTGTCATTAATCCTGTCAGAACATATCCTTGTTAAGTAATATGGCTGCATATCATCACATATACATCTCCACTTGGGTTTTTTTTTATTTTTTTAATTTACATTCCAAATCACTTCCCCTTTCCCGTTTCCTCCCTCCCCGAAAGTCCCATAAGCCCCCTTCCCTCCCTCTTTTCTCCATTCAACCCCCTCTCATTACTCTGTCCTGGAATTCCCCTACATCGAGTCTTTCCAGGACCAGGGGTCTCTCCTTCCATCTTCTTAGAAATCTATTGATATGCGGATTGTGTCTAGGGTATTCCGAGATTCTGGGTCAATATCCCCTTATCAGTGACTGTATACCATGTGTGTTCTTTTGTGATTGGGTTACCTCACTAAGGATGATATTTTCAAGATCTGACCATTTGCCTAGGAATTTCGTGAATTCATTGTTTTTAAGTGCAGAGTAGTATTCCATTGTGTAGATATACCACATCTTCTGAATCCATTCCTCCGTTGAGGGACATCTGGGTTCTTTCCAGCTTCTGGCTATTATAAATAAGGCTGCTATGAACATAGTGGAGCATGTGTCCTTATTGCATGCAGGTAAAGCCTCTGGGTATATGCCCAGGAGTGGTATAGCCGGATCCTCCGGGAGTGTCATGCCCAGTTTTCTGAGGAACCGCCAGACTGTTTTCCAGAGTGGTTGTACCAACCTGCAATTCCACCAGCAGTGGAGGAGTGTTCCTCTTTCTCCACATCCTCACCAACAACTGCTTTCTCCTGTGTTTTTGATCTTAGCCATCCTGACTGGTGTGAGATGGAATCTCAGGGTTGTTTTGATTTGCATTTCCCTAATGACTAAGGATGATGAACATCTCTTTAGGTGCTTCTCAGCCATTAGATATTCTTCAGGTGAGAACTCTTTGTTTAGCTCTGTACCCCATTTTTTAATAGGGTTACTTGCCTCTCTGGAGTTTAACTTCTTGAGTTCTTTGTATATCTTGGATATTAGCCCTCTGTCGGATGTAAGGTTGGTAAAGATCATTTCCCAGTTAGTTGGTTGCCGCTTTGTCTTTTTGACAGTGTCTTTTGCCTTGCAAAAACTTTGTAATTTAATGAGGTCCCATTTGTCTATTCTTGGTCTTAGAGCATAAGCTATTGGAGTTCTGTTCAGGAAATTCTCCCCTGTGCCCATATGTTCAAGGTTCTTCCCTAGTTTCCCTTCTATTAGTTTCAGTGTGTCTGGTTTTATGTGGAGATCTTTGATCCACTTAGAATTGAGCTTAGTGCAAGGAGATAAGGATGGGTCAATTTGCATTCTTCTGCATGTTGACCTCCAGCTGAGCCAGCACCATTTGTTGAAAAGGCTATCTTTTTTCCACTGGATGGTTTTAGCTCCTTTGTCAAAGATCAAGTGACCATAGGAGTGTGGATTCATTTATGGGTCTTCAATTCTGTTCCATTGATCTACATGTCTGTTACTGTACCAATACCATGCAGTTTTTAACACTATTGCTCTGTAGTACCGCTTGAGGTCTGGGATACTGATTCCTCCAGAGGTTCTTTTACTCTTGAGAATAGTTTTAGCTATTCTGGGTTTTCTGTTATTCCAGATGAATTTTTGAATTGCTCTTTCTAACTCTATGAAGAATTGAGTTGGGATTTTGATGGGGATTGCATTGAATCTGTGTATTACTTTTGGTAAGATGCTCATTTTTACTATATTATTCCTGCCAATCCATGAGCATGACAGATTTTTCCATCCACTTGGGTTTATTATTCACTTTTTAATTGCATATTTTCTTTATTTACATTTCAAATGTTAACCACTTTCAAGTTTTCCTCCCAGGAAAAACCCTATTCCTTCCCCAACCCCCTTTTTCTGTGAGGGTATTCCCCTAACCACCCTGGTCTCCCCACCCTCACAGTCCCCTACACTGGGGCATCAAGCCTTCACAGGACCAAGGACCTCTCCTCCTCTTGATGCCTGACAAACTCATCTACTGCTATTTATGCAGCTGGAGCCATAGGTTCCTCCGTGAGTACTCCTTGGTTGGCAGTTTGGTCTCTGGGAGTTCTGGGGGTCTACTTGGTTGATATTGTTGTTTTGTTGTATGGGGTTGCAAACCTCTTCAGCTCCTTCAGTCCTTTTTATAACTCTTCCATTGAGGGAACCCATGCTCAGTACAATGGTTGGCTGTGAGCTTCTACCTCGATATTAATCAAGCTCTGCCAGAGGCTCTCAAAGACAGCTATATCAGGCTCCTGTCAACATGCACTTCTTAGCATCCATAACATTGTCTACATTTGGTAAGTGTATGTAGGATGGATCCCTAGGTGGAGCTTTCTCTGGTTTGCTTCTTCTCCGTTCTCTGCTCCTCAGTTTATCTCTGATTTTGCTTCCTTGATTTCAGTATATCTGTCCTCGATCCACTTTGCCTTGAGCTTTGTATAGGACATAAGAAAAGATGTATGTGCATTTTTCTACATCCTATCTGCCAGGTGAACCAGAATCATTTACTGAAAATGTTTCTCCCCCCCCCACCTGGATGGTTTTAACTTCTTTGTCAAAGGTCAAGTGATCATAGGAATGTGAGTTCATTTCTTGATAATCAGTTCAATTCCATTTATCTACCTACATGGTGCTGTACCAATATCGTGCAGTTTTTATCACAATTGCTCCATAATACAGCATGAGGTCAGGGATTGTGATTCCCACAGAAGATATTTTAATGTTGAGAATATTTTCCCAACCCGTTGTTTTTAGTGACTCCAAATGAATTTTCGAATTTCTCTTTCAAACTCTATGAATAAGTGAGTGGGAATTATGATGGAGATTGCATTGAATCTGTAGATTGCTTTTGGGGAATGGCCATTTTTATGATATTAATCCTTTCAATCCAAGAGCATGGGAGATTTTTCCAACTTCTGAGAATATCTTCCTCAATTTCTTTCTTCAGTGACTTGAAATTCTTGTCATCCAGGTGATATACTTGCTTGATTAGGCTCACACCAAGAAATTTTTTAGTATATTCATATTGCTTACCAACTGGAATTGGATTGAATCTTCTATCTTTGCATGAATCCCTAAATAGTATTGATTCTCCTTACCTTAGTAGGGAGTATTTTTGCCTGTACATATTTATCTACGAGGTTGAATGTTCGGAATTTTCTCCCTCTTTGGATATGTTAATGTTAATTATGAGTTTTTAATTATTCACAACCCCTCCATAAATGACAAAACTTGAGCATCAACATTTCTCTACAATTTCTTTACAGCTCTAATCTAGCTTTTAATCCCTTAAAAAAGGGATTGTGTATGTTAGCCAAGGAAGTACCAAAATGTTGAGCTCATTAATCTACCTATGCTAGTGCCATGACTTGTGCTATATAAAGACTTTATGGTGCAGTCTTATGGTCATAAGTTACAGAGTACAATAAATAGCCCATTGCCTGTTATGATAACTTAACACAATAATTTCATTTGTTACCCAGGGAGAACATTGGTGAAATTCTACATAGGTCTGTTTTATGTAAGTTAAATAGAGGGTCAGATAGTCTTTATATCTCTGCTACTGGAAAAATACTCACATATTTTATTGGAACTCTTTAAAGTTCATGTCATAGATGCTAATTGTTGTTATATACAAATATACATATATACAGAATTTCATTTTTGAGATGAATTAAATATGATCAATATATAATGATTGTTGTCTTAATGTGTGCTTTAGTGATGACCATTTTCTGTTAGATAACTAACTGGAGTACTCTTCCTTATATAAGTTTTTCTCCTGATCTCATATTTCTTCAGATGTCTGAAATCCTGTACTAAATTTGGAGGATCCATGGCTTTCCAGATACACATTAATATATGGATTGTGGTCACATTTTATTATTCTTTTATTTTTGCAGTTTGTGTACATTACACAAAAGACAGTGTGCAAACGTCATTGTCCTAAACTGCTGGATAATATAATCTTTCTGTCCACATTCTGTAATAGTGTTTAATACTTGCACTAATGGTGTATTTTGTGGACACATCTGACAGGAGTAGACTGACCAGTATGAATTCCTTGCAGTTTAAATTGTCCAAAAATTAGCCTGTTACGGATGTAAAATTAATAATTCTACTGAAGCTGAAATATTACAGTTTCTTCGTGGGTATAAAGATATTTAGAAATTATACTGTTACAGAGCATTAGCAGGTAGAGATTTTCTTTTTTTTTCCTATGGTTGATATGTTGAGTTAAAACACAATGTATCATTTTAAATTTAGATAACACACACAGATTAACCAGATATGTGGAAAGTATGATGAAATTGCACATAAGAGTACATAGAGTCTTCTTATACTATTTCATTTTTGAATATATTTGTGATAAAAATAAGTTGAGATTTTACAAAATGCAAGTAACATCTCAGTAATCAGATACAGCCCACTGAAGACTTAATATCACAGCTTCTCTTTGACTCCATTTTAGATCAACATATAGATTTATTTTAAAAATTTCATGTAATATGTTTTGATCAAATAACCTTGCTTAACCAAATCTGCTTACATCTTTCCTCCTACCTAAACATTGATGTTTATATCTATCTAAAAATTAATTTGAAAGGAAAGCATGAGAGTTGGGATAGAAGAAAGTTGCACTAGTTGTAGGTATTTGATGAACTGGTTGGAGAGTGAAAGTAATATTGTTCAGGGAAGATTAGCATCAGAGTGTATTCATGATTCTGTAGATCTTGCTGCATCTGAGCACATATCAACACCACTAAATTAACTGAGTGTATATTATAAAGGTATAAAGTTAGGTGGAAATGGATTATTAGTTATTGATTTTGTGGGTAACCATAAAGTATTACATGATATGGTTGTATTTTTAACACATTGTTTGACTTATGAATATTAGGTTAAATTATTCCAAAATAATGACATCTTGATAACAGTTTTATGAGTTTAAAATTAGACACCATATGCATATACTCAGTATCCTTCCCTGTATAAAATATATCTCACAAAAGTATGCACACACAAACAAATAATGTAGAATGTCTAAGTTTTGGATATTTATTTTCTAAAATGTATTACTCTTCATATTTTTTACCATTATTATAATTTAATATGCAGTGCATTATGTAAAAAATAGCTTGATGAAACTAGATACAAGTATGCCTTTTACTTATTGAAATATTTTTTCAGAGATGTACTGTGGGTAAATATATGAAATAATGTGATATATTTCCAAATAAACATAGTTTCTCAGGATAATGGGACAGGATTTTACATAGCATCAGCTCTGGCTGCATTTGGCAGCCTTTGGTTAAGCAGCAGTACCTAGACATTAATGTAGGGTTTATTATATGTACCATTAGCCAGACACAGGCTCAAAAACACAAGCATTACTGGACAGATTTCTATTTTAGCCAGAAAGCAAAGAATATCTAAGAAATATTTTGATATTTCTCCTACTTCATCGTTTTATTTTATTTCTGATGCAACAGGCAGGGAGCAGGGAGAAAAGATGGAGGAGCTGTGCTGGAAAAATCTCCATGGTAACAACAGGCTTTTGCCTTTGTTATCATTTTTGAGATCTCTCTCCTGATTGGTCCCAAACCTTTTCTCTATTTTCCTGCGTATACTCAGTCAGTCTGAGCAAACCACAGCTAAAGAAATCTATTTGCATAAAAAATTTTGCAGTAATGTTCCTGGTTGATCTCTAGCTCTAAGCTCCTACCAGGCTCTTGTTGTAGATTGACAACAAGCTGCTCTTTCCAGAAGGAGAAGTGCAGGTGAAAATGAAAAGAAAACGTCATCATGGTCAGGTAACTTGCTATGATTCTTCACATTCCTGCTCTGAATGAAAGTAGTCCTGTTTGCTGTGCTAGGTATTGTTAATTGTTTCTGGTCTTTGCTTCAGTTTTAAGGTCTATCATTCAGGATTCAGCCTTCAAGTGTTGTTTCATATTTTAGGATGGTTTATTAATTCAGTCTTCAGTACAGGACAGAGACAGCAAACCTGTTGCTCCTTAATATCCTTTGGGAGATCGGATCTGTAATGGATTTAAATATTAGGACAGCAGTTCCCACTAGGCACCATGAGACTTTCTGGAACATTCTCTTATGTTACCTTACCAAGAAAGCCAACACTATGAGAGTACTAAAACCAAAACACTACAATTCTGCCTAGATAACATCTTGATACCATCAAGGGTCTCAGATGCTTTACATTACATTTCAATCCAAATTCATGACTCATGTTTACTTTATTATTTTTGGTAACAAAATTCTATGTTCATACATACATATCTGCATACTTCATCCTTTAAGGAGAGTCAAAGCAAAGATTATATTGATACTACCAAGAAAAAGGCTACAACAGAAAAATTCCTTTCATTTTTTTGTTTTTAACTTTGATTCTTGACATACTGTTATTTCCAGCTATCACCCAATTTCCAAGTATTATAGTATGTATGTTATATTATTTGTATTGCTTTGTCTCAATCACTATTCAGTGTCACAGATAATTTTTTTCAATTGTATTTTTTAGATATCTTCCTGTGGCTCTTTTTTCTGTGGTATTTTACAATAGTTATTTTTCTTTTCTTGGGCATAATGCAGGATCCTCAGTTGCATTTAACTTTATCTAAATAATGATATGCAGAATAATCAACTGATGCTAATCGGTGGAATCTATGAAGTACACACATAAAAAATCAGATGATTGTTGACACCCTAATGTTTTAAATTATGAATGGTTATGATAGTAAAATGTTACCTTCATAGTAGTATTATTCTCAGATTCCTTAGAGGATGGGTTATAAATAAAAAATCTGTTATTAAGTTTATTGCTTACATATCTGAACAAAATGAAAAGGTAAGTCCTGTTACTCAGGGTTCTGATAGTTTTGGATGAGGGGGGTTGTATATATAAACATAGAATTCAGTTAAAATATACCCTCATTTGGAGATAGCTCTAAAGGTACACCACAAAGAAACCACTAAGCTCAAAACCTAGTCACTTTGCAATCTTGCTTGTTTCACAGTTAGTCTTGTCAGTTGAAATGTATGTGACATCAAGTTCAATCAAGGTAGGAGTTATTTGCATAGAAATAAAGTTCTTATTGAATTAAATGACCATTCAGATATAGGTAAGAATTGATGTTTGTTTTTATAGGGTCACTTATCCAAATACCTGTGAAAAAGGAGTTCATAGTTTCTAGTAAAGAAAGACCTGTTATAGATGGGTTAAATGTAGTACCTGGTACAATCCTTTACATTTGTGTTTATTCTCATCAGCTATTACAATGTTCCATGTCTATTAATCCAGCTATCCATTTTCTTAAATTTCCTCATTTGCCTCACCTTTGCTTTGTACTCCAAAAAGAGAATCAAACATATTTTCAGTAAGGATTTTTGGGTGACAATACTATGAACAATCTTCTTAAGCCTTCAGTAAACCACTGTAGTGTAAAAATCATGAGTCATTTATTTACCACAAGCTAATGCTCAGAGAATCTTGAGAAAAGAATACCTAAAAAAGAAAGGAAGAGATAGGAGTAGATCAACGTATTGTCTAGCCATCTATTACAAGGCCAACAATAACTACCTTAGTCCATCAGCTCTGCCACCTGGTAAATAGCAAGTTGTGTTTGAAGTTTGTTTCCATCCCCTCATTAAATGACAACAAAAAGCCACAGATTCTCACTCTAGTATCCATATGCTCAAACAAGTTTTTGTAGGGAAATATACGTATACTTAATGTAGCCTTATAAGTCACTAGAAAATACAGGCCATAGAGAAGTATTGGAGCTAGGTCTGTCACTTAAACTCTAAGAAAATCAACATGCTTGCTTATAAATGACTTCCTGGCAATCTTCTTTCTGAGCAAGCACAGCCCTGAAAATAACATATTATAAATGCTGTGTAACCATATTATAAATGCTGTGTAATCATATTATAAATGCTGTGTAACTTTTACCAAATACACACAACAGGTACCTAGGATTAACTTTGGAAGGTTTCTCTTTTTTATTTTTTCTTTATTCTTTACTTCCTTTCCAAATGTTACAACGTTTTCCATATTTTTGTGAGGTAATGTGGTGATGCTCCTCCTCAGAACTCCATTCCACCTCTGGCTGTTGGGAAAGCTGCCCCAGATCTTGAGTGAAAAAGTCTGTCCTTGCACTTTGCTGGTTGCAGTACTCAGAATAGCCTGCCTTGTGCCTCTCATTTTCAGCACCTGGACCTAATGATGGGGGTGGAAGATTAACTGGCAAATGTTGGCTCAGTCCAGTTGTTTGCTATGAAGTAGCCTGTGTGTGGGATTGAAACCCTCTTCCCCATAGCTACCTGAGGTAGTTGAGAGAGATTACCTTAGAATCATTAAAGCAGGTGAACTGACTCTCCTCTAATAGAACTAAGTTGTTTTTTTTAGAGAGAGAGAGAGAGAGAGAGAGAGAAAGCTTATGAGCATTGGATAAAACAGTCTTAATTATTATTGAAGGGAAATTCATTTTAGAGAATGCAGTGGATTTGTCCTAACATACACTATTCATATGTTAGTATTGAACAAAATATTTTAAGAATATTACTTGTACCCGAGAAACAAAAATAAATGTCTCATTTATACACACATGTGTAATCATACAAAAATTTACATAAACACATAAAATTGCTGAGAATATGCATATATGATAAGCATTTCTTTTATTTAAAAATATCTCTTAAATTATTTATTTACCAATATGTCACTAACAGTTACTCTATGGTAACTGGATGTCATTGGGGAGCTTAGTTGGAATTCAAAATCTTCCTTTTATAGAAGAGGAACACAGATCTATATAATGATGCCTTAACAAAATAAGTTCTTCCCCAAGGGTCTAACCAAGATTCTCATTATTATTATTATTACTTTTATCTTTTTTTTCCAGTCCAGCCATTGTCCCCCTCTCAGTATGCCCTGTGATAGTTCCTCATTCCATAGTTTCTCTCCAGACTCCAGAGGATGTCCCAATCCCCAAAGCCCCAACATACCAGACCTCTGCACTCTCTGTGGACTCAAATCCCTTGAGGGTTAGTTCTTTCTTAACTCACTGAGGCCAGGTTAGGCAGTCTTTGGCTGTATATGGCTCCCCTCATATCAGATAGTGGATGCTCCCTGGTTGGTGGCTCAGTGTCTGGGAGATCTCCAGTGTCCAGGTTAGTTGAGACTGCTAGTCTTCCTAAGGGGATATCCTCCTCTTTACATTCTTCCAGGTTTTCCCTAGTTCAACTACAGCATTTCACAGCTTCTGTTCATTGCTTGGTTATAAGTATCTGCACCTGAATCTTTCAGGTGCTTTTGGTACTCAGAAGGCTGTGATGCTAGGCTCCTGCACAGCACAGCATCAATAAGAGTGTCAAGGATTGGATCCTCCTCTTGAGCTTGATCCTCATTTGTACCTGTCATTAGACACATCAGGGATGGTGATTCCCCCAGAAAATATTTTATTGTTGAGAATATTTTCCCTATCCTCTGTTATTAGTGATCCCAAATGAATTTTCGAATTTCTCTACCTCTATGAATAAATGACTGGGAATTATGATGGAAGTTGTACTGAATATAAAGATTGCTCTCGAGAAATGGCCATTTTTATATTACTCCTTCCAATTCAAGAGCATGGAAGATGTTTCCATCTTCTGAGATATTCCTCGATTTCTTTCTTCAGAGCCTTGAAATTCTTGTTATGAAGATCATACACTTGCTTGCTTAGAGTCACACCAAGTAATTTTGTTACATATATATATATATATATATATATATATATATATATGCTACAGAATTCCATATATATATATATATATATATAAATATATATATATATATATATATATATATATATATATATATATATATATAAAATATCTGGCTTACCAACTGGAATTGAATTGAATCCTCTATCTTGGGTTGAATCCCTAAATAGTATTGTTTCCCCTTACCTTAGTAGGGATATTTGCCTGTACTTTTTTATCCGTGAGGGTGGATGTTTGGAATTTTCTCCCTCTAGTTTGACATGGTGATATTAATTATGGGTTTTGATTATTAACAACCCCTCAATAAATGACAAAACAAGAGCATCAATATATTCCTACAATTTCTATGCAACCCTAATCTAGCTTCATGTCACCTTACAGAAAGGATTGAGTATGTTAGGCAAGGAAGTCCCCAAATGTTGAGCTCATTAGTGTATCTATGCGAGTGCCATGATTTGTGTTGGATAAAGATTTGTGGTGCAAGCTTAGGTTCACAAGTTATAGATCACAGCAAATAGCCCATTGCCTGTTTTTATAAGTTAACACAATAAACTCAGTCCAGAGAGAACATGGGTAAAATTCTACATAGTTCTGTTTTATATCAGTTGAATAGAGGGTCAGACAGCCTGTATATCTCTGCTACCAAAAAATTACCCACATATTTTTTGGTTCTCTTAAACTTCATGCCATTGATGCTAATTGTTGTCATATACAAATTTACATATGTATATAATTTTATTTTTGAGACATAAATTAATGTGATCAATATATAATGTTAAGTGTGTATATGTGTGCTTTTAATAATGACCATTTTCTATTAGATAACAAACTAGAATGCTTCGACTTATAGAAGTTTATCTCCTGATCTCATATTTCATCAGGTGTCTGAAATACTACACTGAATTCGGAAGTTCCCTGGCTTTCCAGATACACATTAATATATTTATTGTGGTACAATTTTGCTAGTCTTTTGAGATTTTATTTGTACAGATTGTGTATGTTACACAAAAGACAGTTTTCAAACAGCCATTGTGATATTCTGCTGGATACTATAATCTTTCTGCCCACATTCTGTAATGTTGTCTAAGACATGAACTAACGGTGTGTTTTGTGGATACATCTGACAGAATTAGACAGACATTATAAATTCTTTGCAGTATAAACTGTGCATTAATTTTTCCATTAGTGCTGTAAAATTAATAATTCTACTGAAAGTGAAGATTACAGTTTGTTGGTGGGAATAAATACAGTAAAAATTTACAGTGTTTCAGGGATTTAGCTGGTAGAAATTTTCCTTTTTTTCCTATGGTTGATATGTTGAGTTAAAACAGAATATATCAATTTAAATTTAGATAACACACAGAGATTAAAAAAAGATACGTGGAGATTATGATGAAATGGTAGATAAGAGTTCATAGAGTCTCCTTAATCTATTTCAGTTTCAAATATATTTGTGCTGAAAATTGAGTTGAGATTTTACAAAATGAAATTAACATCTCAATAATATTTATGTATGAATACAGCCCAATGAAGACAATATTGCAGCTTCTCTTTGACTACATTTAAGATCTACACTTACATTTATTTTAAAAATTTTATGAAATATGTTTTGATCATATAATCTTGCCTGTCCAAATCTGCCCACATCTTTCCTCCTACTTAAATATTGATGTTCATGTGGTTTCTCTATCTAAAAATAAATTTGAAAGAAAATAATTTTTAATGCACATAATAGATATTATTGCATGTTGGGTCACTACTCCTGATCATGAACCCTGGTTAGAAACATGGGTATGTCCTCAGTATCACTCCATAAAAGAAAAATGACTTATCACTGCAGGTATCAAAGGTTTGTAGATTTCTTTTGAGAGTGGTGTTGTATACAGTTTCTCTTTTCTGGAAATTTTCTTTAAATGTGTTATATATGGCTTTCTTATCATTAAGCAAGTTTTAAATTCCAAAAGTAAAATGGCAATGGTTACTTTCAAAACCAAATCAACCCCCCCAAAAAAAAAACAGAAAACCAGTTCATTATATTACCTGACATGTGAAGTAATGTAGGTTTACATTATTGGTCAAAATTTCTCTCACATTGTGTGCTATAATATACATTACACAGAAGATATTTAGTGATAATTAAGATCAGAGCACCATACCACAAGTATAAAAACAAAAACAAACAAACAAAAGACAAAAAATATACAAACACTCTAAAGAGAATTGGAAGGAATGTTAGAAAATGACATTCTACAAAACTGGTTGTGTTGGAAAGGACCCGAATCATTCTAACCACATTAGGATGAGGAACAGTATAGACAGGAGTAAATTATTCTTATTTTTAACATGTGTTATTCCTTTAATAATAATTGAATATTTGTATTCTATCATTAATGGGAGCTTACATTACTTCAAACTATAATAAATTTTCATACATTAACAAACCATGTGTAATGTAACATGAAAGCCATTGGTATATATTTGAACCTGTTAATACAAATTACTGCTTCTCAAAGGAATGCAAGTTAGGGATATTGGAAAGTATGTTCAGTACAGTAGTGTACTTTGTCAGAAAGCTGGTTCACTTGTGACATAGATAGTTTAAAAGAGCATTAGGTGCTTCTTTTCTTCAGTTACGCATGTGCTGCTCACAGGGGAACAGCATAAGCACAATCGTATCTCCAAAAACTTCAGTCGAGTATGTGCATTTTATAGTTGAAACATGAGGATAACTTTACAGGGAAGCATCAGAGTTGGGATGGGAGAAAATTGTACTAGTTGTTGGTGTTTGATGAACTGGTTGCAGAGGGAAAGTAATGTTGTTCAGGGAAGATTAGCATCAGAGGGTACTCATGATTCTCTAGATCTCTCTGTGTCTGAGCACAAATCAATGGTTCTAAATCATCTGAGTGTGTATTAAAAATATAAAATTAAGTGGCAATGGATTAATAGTTATAGATATTGTGGATAACCCTAATGTATTATGTGTAATGGTAATATTTTAAAACATAGGACTTATGAATATTAAGTTAAATGTTTCCAAAATAATGAAAGCTTAATATAAATTGTATAAGTTCTCAAATAGGCACCATACACATGTACAAAATGTACTTCTCTCAATAAAAACTTCTTCAAAAAAAGGATGCACATGAAGAGAAATCATTGTAGAATGTCTAGGTTTTGAATAATTGTTTTATATAATGAACTCCTCTTCATATTTTTTACCATTATTTTAAATCAATTCACAGTGTAATATGTGTGAACTAGCTTGATGAATCTAGACACAAGTGTGACTTTTAGATAATTGAAGTATTTGTTTCTAAGTTGCACTGCGCATAATTATATGAAATAGTATGATAGATTTCCAAATAAACATAGCATCTCAGGTTACTGGGACAGGAAAACTAAACAGATTCAGTTCTGGAGTGCATTTGACAACCTGTGATTACAAGCAGCATTCTGTAGAAACAAATGGAGGCTTTCTTATAGGTCCCATTAGCCAGACCCAGGCTCAAAGGCCCATGCATTACTGACAGTTTTCTCTGTTTTTAATTAGAGTCAGATACTGAAGAAAAACTCCATAATATATTGGTATTTCTCCTTCTATTTTGTCTTTTCTTATTTCTGATGCAATAGTCAGGGAGGGGGAAGAAAAGAGAGAGGAGCTGGATGGAAAAGCTCTATCATAACAATAGGCTTTTGCCTTTTTATCTTTTCTTTTGAGACAGGGTTTCTCTGTGTAGCTCTCGCTGTCCTGGAACTAACTCTGTAGACCAGGCTGGCCTCGAACTCAGAAATCAGAAATCTGCCTGCCTCTGCCTCCCAAGTGCTGGGATTAAAGGTGTGGGCCACCACTGCCCGGCCCTTTTTATCATTTTTGAGATCTCCCTACTGATTGGTCCCAAAGCTTTTCTCTATTTTCCTACGTATACTCAGCCAATCAGAGTCAACCACAGCTAAAGAAATCTATTCACACACACACACACACACACACACACACACACACGATCCAGATCCAGTAATGCTTCTGGTTAATGTCTAGTTCTCAGTTCCTACAAGGTTCTTGGTGTAGATTGACAATAAGTTGCTCTTTGGAGAAGGAGGAATACAGATGAATAGGAAAAGAAAATGTCAGCATGGTTAGGTAACTTGCTCTGATTCTTCACATTCCTGCTCTGATGGAACCTGCTCCTGTTTGCTGTGCAAGGTGTTTGTTATTTCTTATAGTCTTTGGTTCAGTTTTAAGATCTTTCATTTAGAACTCTGCCTTATAATTCTGTTTCATCTTCAAGGATGGTGTATTATGTCAGCCTTCAGTATCTGAAGAGACAGGAGAACTGTTGCTCCTTAATATGCTTTGGAGGATCAAATATGTAAAGGATTTTTATATCAGGACAGCAGTTCTCACTGAGCACTATGAGACTTCCTGGAACATTCTCTGATATTACCTTATCTAGTGTGCTATTACACTTTGAGAATACTAAAACCCAAACACTGCAATTCTCCCTTGATATCATCCTGATGCCGTCAAAGTTCTCAGAGATTTGCATTACATTTCAATCCAACTTCAAACATCTGGTTTACTTTCTTATTGTTGGAAACAAAGTTCTATGTTCATACATACACATCTGCATACTTCATTCTTTAAAGACAGTGAAAGCAAAGACTTTACAGATACTCCAATGAAAGAGTTACCATACTAAAATTTCTTTTCTTTTTTGTTTTCAGCACTAGCTGTATGTTGCCTGTTTGGTGGTCCAGTGTTTGCTAGATCTTGGAGGGGTCACAATTTATTGAAATTGCTTGTCCTCCTACAGGATTGCTGTTCTCAGCTTCTTTCAGCCTTCCCTATTCCAACAAGAGGGGTTAGCTGCTTCTGTCCATTGGTTGGGTGCAATTATCTGCATCTGACTCTTTCAGCTGCTTGTTGGGTCTTCTGGAGTGCAATTATGCTCAGTCCCATTTTGTGAGCACTCCATAGCTTCATTATAATGTCAGATCTTGTAACCTCCTCTTGAGATGAATCCCACTTTAGCTCTGTTGCAGGAACTTCTTTTCCTCAGGCTCCTTTCCATTTCCATCCCTGTAATTCTTTCAGAGAGGCACAATTATGGGTCAGTATAATGACTTTGTGATGATGTCCCTCTCCCTCATTTGATGCACTGTCTTCCTGCTATAGGTGGGCTCTTTAACTTCCCTCTCCCTCATTTCATCTAAGGTCCCTCCCTCTGAGTCCTGAAAGACTCTCACCTCCCAGGTCTCTGGTGAATTCTTGAGGGTCCCCCCAACCTCTTAGTACCTGAGTTTGCCTAGATCCATTCATTCTTCTTGCCTTCAGGGCTTCAGTACTTTTCCTTCTCCCAGTATCAGATCATGTTCCCCTCTCCTGCCCTCCATACACTTTCCCTACTAGGTCACTCCCTCCTTCCCCTATTGAGATTGCTTTGTTCTCCCTCCTAAGTTGAACTGAGGTGTCCTCACTTGTGTGCTTCAGCTTGTTGACATTTTTGAGTTCTGTGGACTATATCTTGTGTACTCTGTATGTTGAAACTTAACATACTAAGCTTTCCAGTTACCATCCAGTTTCCATGAGTCATAGTTCTTATGTTTGATTAGCTGCATTGCTTTGTCTTAATCACAATTTAGTATCCCTGAACATTTTTTTCAATTGTGTTTATTAGATATCATCATGTGGCTCTCTTGGGATCTGTTGTAATTTTACAATAATCAAGTTTCTCTTACAGTGAATAATCCAGGAGTGTCAGTTGAAATTTGTTTTATCTAAATATTGATATGTGGAAGAATAAATTTATGCTAATAGGTTGAATCTATCAAGTACACACATATGAAAGCAGATAATTGCTTATTCCCTAATTATTTACATAATGAATTGTTATCATAATAATGTGTTACTTTCATAGTTATATTCTACTCAGATTCCTAGAAGGAAGGAATATAAATAAAAAAATCTGTTATCAAATTTATTGGTTGTATGTCTGGACTGAATTAAAAGGAAGAACCTGTTTCTCAGGGTTCTGATAGTTTTGAAAGAGGGGCTTGGATATATAAATATAGGACTTGTCAAAAATAAACCCTCATTGGGAGATAGCTCATATATCCTCTATAGGTACCAAAAAGAAACCACTAAGCTCAAATTCTAGTCACTTTTGAATCTTGCATGTTTCACAGTTAGAAGTGCCAGTTAGCTTGGATGTGACCTCACATTCAAGAGGTTTACACAGAAATAAAGTTTTATTGGATTAAATATCCATTCAGGTGGAAGTAAGAAATAATGCTTGTTTTTTATAGGTCATTTATACAAATACTTATGAAAAGAGAAACCATAGTTTCTAGTGAAGAAATACCTGGTATTGATTGGTTAAATGTAGTATCTAGTAAAATCCTCTACATTTGTCTTTACTCTCATCAGCAATTACTATATTCCATTTCTAGTAATTCATGTGTCCATTTCATAAGTTTCATCATTTGCTTCACCTTTGCTCTGTACTCGAAAAAAATCAACACATTTTCAATTAGGATCTTCCAGGGACAATGCTATGAACAATGTGCTTAACCCTTCAGTAAACCACTGTAGTGTGAAAATCTTGAGTCATTTATTTAACACTAGCTAATGCTCAGAGAATCTTTGAGTAAAGACAACCTGAATAGGAAGGAAGAAATATAGGAATAGATCAAGTTACTTACTTGCCCTCCATTCCAAGGCAAATAGTAGCCATCTAGGTCCATCATCTGGGCTTGAAGTTTTTTTTTCCTTTCCCTCATTAAATGACAAGAAATGGCAGCAGATTCTCACACTAGGATCCACATGCTCAGACAATTTATTGTAGGGAAATCTACATGTACTTGGTATACCATTATAAGAGGTAATAAAATACAGGCCAAGGACAAATATTGGAGCTTGGTCTGTCATTTATTTTCTAAGAAGTCATCATACTTGCTTCGTAATGATTTTCTGGCCAAACTCTTTCTGAGCATGCACAGTCTTGTAAATACCAAATTAAAAATGCTCTGTTAACTTTACCAAAAACACATAATAGGTACCAAGGGTTAACCTTGGAAAATTTATTTTTTTTCATTTTTTGTTATATTATTCACATGCATTTCAAATGTTACCATCTATCCCAGTTTCCCCTCTACAAAGCCCTCTATTCCCTCCTCCTTGCCCTGCCTCTTGAAAGTGATCCCACATCTGCCCACCCACTCCTGCCTCAGTGCCCTAGCATTCCTCTACTCTGGTTCATTTGGCCTCTAAAGAACTGAGGCACTCCACTCCCAGTGATGACCTATAAGGCAATCCTCTGCTACACATGAAGCAGGAGCCACAGGTACTCACATGTGTACTCTTTGATTGTTGGTTTAAACTATGGGAGCTTTGCAGTGTCTGGTTTTTTTATATTGTTGTTTTCCTATGGGGTTGCAAACAAATTGAACTCCTTTAGTCCTTTCACCAACTTCTCCATTGGGGTACCCACACTCATTCCAATGTTTTGTTGCATGCATCCACATAGAAGGGTGAGGAATATACATTGATTTCACCTCTATTTGGTGGAAATGAGGATTTTTTTAAATTTTTTTCTTTGTTTATGAGATTACAATACAGTTTTATTTCTCTTTTTCTCTCCTACACTTCAATATAACATTTTTTGCTCCATTTCGTATACATTGCTTATTTTCAGTTAATTATTATTACGTGCATATATCTGAACACCTATACAAGTTTATTTTTTAAAAAAAAAAACATAAATACATCCCATTTCGTTTGTGTAAGGTTACACTTGTGTGTTTTTAGGGATGATCATTTTCTATTGGATAACCACTTGTTTATTTTTCTTTCCAGAATACTGTATCTCTTGCTGCCAGCATTATTAAGTGCTTAAAATATTTTGAAAAACAACTTTGTTGGTGTAATCACTGGCATTTCTAAAAGACATAATCTTATAGCAAATACTGTATATCATAGATTTTACCATCTTTCTTGTCCCTCTTCCACAATGACCCCTATGATTTTGATACAGGAGGTGTTTTATGAAACAATTTTCTGACAGTGTTCCTCACTGTGTTTAGATTGTTAGTATTTTTCTGCATTTAATTATTAAATGATCTATGGGCCTTTTAAGACATATTTTCTGATTAGACATGGATCTTTTATTTGAAGAGTTTGTGGTTATCTAGACAATCATATTTATTTATTGTAGGTAATTTTAGGAAGAGAGCTGATATTATTATGATATTACCTTGTGTTTTTAGTCTATATTTACCATCTTTTACTTTAAAAAAAACTCACATTTTTTTCTCCCCATTTACCCCATGAGATCTCTTGAAACCTTGTAGGCTCCATAAATTACAAAGATTTGGTAATGCTTTCATACTTCTTTTTTTTCTTTTCTTTTCTTTTTATTTTCTATGTATTTTTATTTACATTCCAAATGATTTCCCCTTTTTTAATATACCAAGCTAGCCATAATCACAGTATGTCTAGAAGCAAGATTCTTGGAATTCAAGCCTTATCAGAGTGATTTCTTACATTTCATGGGCTGTTTACATTAAAGCGTCATGACTTTATCCAGGATTCTTGTCCTGAATACCTACCCATATTCCACTAAATGTGGGTGAGCTGCCCCCAGATTATTAATTTAAGAGAGCTGAAATCACTACTTGTCTACCATGATGTAGTGGGGTTATAAGGTGATGCTCTTCTTCAGAACTCCAATCCAACTCTGGCTATTGGGAAAGCTTTCCCAGATATTGAGAGCAAGAAATCTGTCCCTGCTCCTTGCTGTTTGCAGTGCTCAGAAAAGCTGCCTTGTGCCTCACATGTTCAGCACCTGGACATAGTAATTGGTTTGGGAGATGAACAAGATATGTGTTGGCTCAGCCCATTTGTTTGCTATGAAGTAGCCTGTGTTGATACCCTCTTCACCATATCTCTACCTGAGGTAGTTGTGAGAGATTACCTTAGAGTCATGAAAGCAGCAGGTGAACTGATCCTCCTCCTCAATGGCTAGTGTAGTTGGAAATGTAGCCAACTACTTGTACTTCCTACAACTCATCTTGGCAGCCCAGTCGAACTCATTTTTTTAATAAGAGAAAGCTTATGAACTTTTGATAGAATAGTCATAAGGACTATTGCAGGGTAAATAATTTTAGAAAATGCAGTGGATTTGCCCTAATACACAATATTCACATGTTAGTATTGAATAAAATATTTTAAGAATATTACTTACACCCAAGAAACATAAATAAATGCTACTTTCATACAGACACATGTGCAGCCCAACAAAAATTTACATAAACACATAGAATTGCTGAGACTATGCATATATGTTAAACATTCCTTTTATTAAAAAAAATCTCAAATTATTTTTTTTACCCATCTGTCACTGAGAGATGCTCTATAGTAACTTATTATAATTTGGAATCTCAGTTGGAATTCAACAACTTTTTATTTGTAAAAAAAAACATAGATCTATATAATTCCATAACAAAATAAGTACTTCACCAAGGCTATAACCCAGCTTCTCATTATTATTATTATTATTATTATTATTATTATTGTTGTTGTTGCTGTTGTTGTTGTTACTATTTTAATCTTTCTTCCCATCCAGTCGCTGTACCTCCTCTCACTCTGCCCTGTGATTGCTCATCATTCATTACATCCTTCTCAGTCTCCAAGAGGATGTCTCCATTCCCCAAGCCCCAACAGACTAGAACTCTGCACTCCCTGTGGACTCAAGTTTCTTGAAGGTTAGGTTCTTCTTAACTGATTCCAGGTTAGGCATTCTTCTGCTATATATGGGTCCAGGGCCTCATATCAGCTAGTGTATGATCCCTGGTTGGTGGCTCAGTGTCTGAAACATCTCAAGTGTCAAGGTTAGTTGAAACTGCTAGCCTTCCTGAGGTCGCCCTCCTCTTTACATTCCTCCAGGTTTTCCCTAATTCAACCACAGGAGTTCCCAGTTTCTGTTCATTGCTTGGGTATATATATATATATATATATATATATATATATATATATATATATATATATATACTGGGGTCCTGCATGTAAGCACAGCACAACATCAATAAGACTTTCAGGCCTTGGAGCTTCCTCTTGAGCTTGATTCTAATGTGGACCTGTCATTCGAACTTCTTTCCCTCAGGCCATTTTCCATTTTTGTCACTTTAGTTCTTTTAGACAGGAACAACTCTGGTTCATAGTTTTTGACTGTGGGATGGCAACTCTAAAATTTTCCTCTCTACCGTCTAAGACATTTCATCTTAGCTACCTCCTTTTGAGTCCTGAGTATCTCTCCCATCTTAGGTCTCTGGAGCATTCTATAGGGACCCACACCTCTTCCCCGCTCAAGTGGCCTGCTTAAATTCAATCTGCTGGGCCTCAGGGCATCCCTTCTAGTTTCTCATCCCCAATACCTGATCATGTTTCCCTTTTCCCATCACTGTAACCTCTGCCATTCAGGTTCTTTCCTCTTTCTGCCCTCGGTGATTGAGTACTTCTTCTTCTGTGGTAGGATTGAGGCATCCTCACTTGCATCCTTCTGCTTGTTAACTTCTTGAGATTTTGGATTGTATGAATATTATGAATTTGGCTAATATCCACTTATTAGTGAGTCATTAATCCTGTCAGAACATATCCTTGTTAAGTGACATGACACATCATCACATCTACATATTCACTTGGATTTATTATTCACTTTTTAATTGGATATTTTCTTTATTTACATTTAAAATGTTATCACCTTTCAAGGTTCCCAATCCAGAAAAACCCTATTTGCTCACCCTGCACCACTTTTCTATGAAGGGTTTTTCCCCCAACTACCCATCCTCTCCTGGTTCCCCATCCTCCCATTCCCCTACACTGGGGCATCAAGCCTTCACATGAACAAAGGCTTCTCCTTCCATTGATGCCCTACAAGATCATCTTCTGTTACTTATGCAATTGGAGCCTTAGGTACCTCCATGTGTACACGTATGGTTGGTGGTTTAATCTCTGGGAGCTCTGGGGGTCTGCTTGGTTGATATTGTTGTTCTTCATATGGTGTTGCAAACACCTTCAGCTCCTTCAATCCTTTTTATAACTCCTCCATTGGGGAACTCATGCTCAATCCAATGGTTGGCTGTGAGAATCTGCCTCTGTATTTGTCAAGCTCAGTCAGAGCCTCTCAAAGACAGTTATATCAGACTGCTTTCAGCATGTAATTCTATGCATCCATAATAGTGTCTGCATTTGGTTAGTGTAAGTAGGATGTATCCCTAGGTGGTGAAGTCTCTGGTTTGCCTTTCCTTCAGTCTCTGCTCCACACTTTGTCACTGTTTTTATTTCCTTGATTTCAGAATACCTGTCCTTGATCCACTTTAACATGACCTTTGTAAAAGAACATAAGAAAAGATCGATGTGCATTCTTCTACATGCTGCCTGCTAGTTGAACAGCACCACATGTTGAAAATGACTTGAAATTAGGCATGCATATCATTCACTTGCTTGATTAGAGTCACACCAAGGAATTTTGTAGCACACACTCTCACACACATACACCACACACACATGAACACACACATTATATATATATATATAAGTATATATATTATAATATATATAATATACATATAATACTATATATGGTAATTGGGATGGTACTTTATATATATGGGATTATATATATATGGCTTACCAACTAGAAGTGGATTGCTTTTCTCTCTTGGGATGAATCACTAAATAGTACTGATTCCTCTCACCTTATTAGTGAATATTTGCTTGTACATTTTTACCACTGTGGGTGGACATTTGGAATTTTCTCCCTCTAGTTTGATATGGTGATGTTAATCATGTGTTTTGATTATTTATGACCCCTCAATAAATGACAGAACATGAACATCAATATTTCCCTACAATTCTATAGAACTCTAATCCAGCTTCATGTCACCTTACAAAAAGGATTGAGTGTGTTAGTCAAGGAAATCCAGAAATGTTGTGCTCGTTAATGTACCTATATGAGTGCCACGATTTGAGTTGGATAAAGACTTTGAGGTGCAACATTAGGATCACAAGGTACATAGTACAGTAAATAGCTCATTGCCTGTTTTTATAAGTTAACACAGTAATCTCATTTGTTACCCAGAGAAAACATTGGTGAAATTCTACATAAGTTTGTTTTGTAAAAGTTAAATAGAGGGCCAGACAGCATTTATATCTCTGCTACTGGAACAATACCCACATATTTTATTGGATCTCTTTAAAGTTCATGCCACAGATGCTAATTGTTGTTATATACAAATGTACATATGTAGATAAATTCATTTTTGAGATATAAATAAACGTGATCAATATATACTGTTAGTTGTGTAAATGTGTGCTTTAAATAATGACCACTTTCTGTTAGATAACAAACTGGAGTGCTCTTCCTTATAGAAGTTTATCTCCTGATCTCATGTTTCTTCAGGTGTCTGAAATACTATACTTAGTTTGGTGGTTCCCTGGCTTTCCAGATACACAGTAATATATGGATTACTGTGAATTTTTTTAATCGTTTGAGATTTTATTTGTGCAGATTGTGTATGTTACACAAAAGACATTTTGCAAACAGCAATTGTGCTATTCTGTTGAATACTATAATCTGCCCACTCGGTAATGTTGTCTAAGACAGAATAATGGTGTATTTTGTGGATACATCTGATAGGATTAGACAGACCACTGTAAATTCTTTGCAGTTTAAACTGTGCAGTAATTTGCCTGTTAGTACTGTTAAATTAATAATCCTGCTGAAGGTGAGAGATAAAGTTTGTTGATGGCTATAAAAATACTTCAAAATTATACTGCTTCAGAGAGTTAGCAGGTAGAGATTTTCTTTTTTTTTCCTATGGTAGATATGTTGAGTTAAACAGGATGTGTCATTTTAAGTTTAGATAACACACACTGTTTGTTTCTAACCAAAGATATGTGGAAATTATGATGAAATGGTAGATAGGAGTACATAGAGTCTTCTTAAACTATTTCATTTTCAAAAATATTTGTGATGAAAATTGAGCTGAGATTTTACAAAATCCAAATAACATCTCAGTAATATTTATGTTACAGTCCACTGAAGACTTAATATCACAGCTTCTCTTTGACTCCATTTTATGTCTACACATAGATTTATTTTTAAATTGTCATGAAGAATATTTTGATTATGTAATTTTGCCTACTCAAAACTGCCCACATCTTTCCTCTTACCTAAATATTCTGTTAAAGAAAACCAATTCATCACTAACAGCTATCAAAAGTGAACAGATTTTTTTGAGGGTGATGTTGAACACAATTTATTTTCCTGGTATTTGGCTATATCAAGAGTGTTATATTTGGCTTTCATATCATTAAGTAATTTTTAAATCCCAAATTAAAACAATAATGGTTACTGTCAAAAGAAAACAAAAGAAAAATAAACAAAAAAAAAAAACCCAGTTAATTACATTACCTGACATGTGAGGTAGTGTAGGTTTACGTTATTGGTCAAAATTTCTCTCACATTGTGTGTTATAATACAATTTACAGAGAAGACATGTGGTGAAAATTAAGATCAGAGCACCAGGGGGGGCAGGAGAGATGGCTCAATAATTAAGAGCACTGATTGCTCTTCCAAAGGTCCTGAGTTCAAATCCCAGCAACCACGTGATGACTCACAACCATCCGTAACGAAATCTGATGCCCTATCCTGGTGTGTCTGAAGACAGCTACAGTGTACTTACATATAATAAATAAATCTTTAAAAAAAAAGATCAGAGCACCATACCATAAATGCAAAAACAAAGCAAACAAATGCAGAAACAACAGAAAAAGAAGAACAAATACATAAACGCTCTAAAGAGAAGTTGAAGGAATGGAAGAAAATGAGGGACATACCACTAAGAGCGTTGTGTTGGATAGGACCTGAACCATCAGACCTACAATAGAATGAGAAACATTGTATGAGGGAGTAAAATAATTTTTACTTATAACATGTGTTATTCTTTTAGTAATAATTGAATAATTGTATTCTATCCTTATTATTTGGGAGCTTATATTACTTCAAACTATAATAAATTTCCACACATTAACATTAACAAACCATGTGCAATCCAACAAGAAAACCGTGGTTTAATTTTATCCTGTTAATATAAATTACTGCTTCTCAAAGGAAAGTAAGTAGGAATAATTCAAAGTATATTCAGTTCAGGAGTGTATTTGTCAGAAGGTTTTTACACTTCTGACATGGAGGTCATAATAGAGTCTTAGGTGCTTCTTTTCTTTAGCTTCACATGTATTGCTCACAGGGCAACAGCATAAACACAGTCATATCTACTAAAATTTCAGTCAAGTATGCTAATCCTATAGTTGAAACATGAGGATAAATTTACAGGAAAGCATCAGAGTTGGGATGGAAGAAAATTGTACTAGTTGTTGGCATTTGATGAAATGGTGGCAGAGGGAAAGTAATATTATTCAGGGAAGATAAGCATCAGAGGGTACTTATGCTCCTATAGATCTCTCTGCATCTGAGCATATATCAACAGTGCTAAATTAGCTGAGTGTGTATTAAAAAGATACAAAATTAAGTGGCAATGGATGATAAGTTTTAGTTATTATGGATAACATTAATATAATATGTGAAATTGTTATATTTTAACACATTATAGGACTTATGAATCTTATGTTAAATGTTTACAATACAATCACATCTTACTATCAATTATATACGTTTTCAAATAGACACCACACACATGTACAATATGTGCTCCTCTGCATTAAAAAAAATCTCAAAAGAATTGTACACAAAAAATAAATGATTGCAGAATGTCTAGATTTTGTATATTTATTTTTTAAAATAAACTCTTCTTGTTTACTTATCATTATTATAATTTAAAAGTGTTTTATGTGGGAAATAGCTTGATGAAACTGGACACAATTATGCCTTTTAGATTATTGAAATATTTCCAAGTTGTTTTGTGCATAAATATATGAAATAATGTGATATATTTCCAAATAAACATAATGTCTCATGTTAATGGTACAGGAAGATTACACAGCTTCAGCTCTGGAGTCCTTTTGACAGCCTGTGATTACAAGCAACAGTCCATAGACACAAATGAAGGCTTTATTATTGGTTTCATTAGCTACACAGTTTCAAAAGCACATGCAATACTGACAGTTTTCTCTGTTTTTAATTAGAGCCAGTAACTGAAGAATAACTACATATTTTAGTATTTGTCCTACTGTTTCATCTTTTTTCTTTTCTGACGCAACAGGCAGGGACAGGGGAGAAAAGATGGAGGCGCTTTGCTGGAAAAAAATCTCCATGGTAACAACAGGCTTTTGCCTTTTTATCATTTTTGAGATCTCCCTCCTGATTGGTCGCAAAGCTTTTCTCTATTTTCCTACGTATACTCAGCCAGTCTGAGTCAACCACAGCTAAAGAAATCTATTCACATAAAAAATTTTCCAGTAATGCACCTGGTTGATGTGTAGCTCTCAGCTCGTACCAGGCTCTTGCTGTAGATTGACAACAAGCTGCTCTTTTGAGGAGGATTGCAGATGAAAATGAAAAGAAAACGCCATCATGGTCAGGTAACTTGCTATGATTCTTCACATTCCTGCTCTGATTGAACCTGCTCCTGTTTGCTGTGCAAGGTTGTTGTCATTATTTCTGGTCATTGGTTCTGTTTTAAGATCTGTCATTCAGGTCTCGGCCTTGCAGTTCTGTTTCATCTTCAAGCATTGTGTATTATGTCAGCTTTCAGTAACAGAGACAGGAGACCTGTTGCTCCTTAATATGCTTTGGGGGATCAGATCTGTAAAGGATTTTTATATCAGAACAGCAGTTCTCACTGAGCACTCTGAGACTTTCTGGAACATTCTCTGACATTACCTTATCTAGTGTGCCACTACACTCTAAAAATACTAAAACCCAAACACTGCTATTATCTTGATATCATCTTGCTACCATCCAAGGTCTCAGATGCTTTACATTTCAATTCAAATTCAAACATCAGGTTTACTTTCTTATTATTGGTAACAAACAAGTTCTATGTTTATACATACACTTCTGCATACTCCATTCTTTAATCTCAGTCAAAGCAAAGATATTGCAGATATTCCAATGAAACAGTTATCATACAAATTTTTTTCTTTCCTTTTTTTTTTGTTTTTGGCATTGTATCTTTACCACCTAAGCTATCCAGTTATCACCCAATTTCCATGAATCATAGTAATTATGTTAGCTTAGTTACATTGCTTTGTCATAATCACAATTTAGTATCACTGAGCATTTTTTCAATTGTGTTTATTAGATATCATCCTGTGGCTTTTTGCATGATCTCTGGTTATTTTGCAAAATTCAAGTTTCTGTTCTGGTGAATAATACAGTATCCTCATTTGAATTTTAAATTTATCTAAATATTGATATATCAAAGAATCAAATGACGGCAACTGGTTGAATCTATCAAGAACAAACATATAAAAGCAGATAATTGCTGACAGCTTTGTGCTTTACATTGTGAATGGCTGTGATAGTAATGTCTTGCCTTCATAGTAGTATTCTTAGATCCTTGGAGGAATGATTCTAAATGAGAAAAAAAATCTGTTATTAAATTTATTGCTTACATATCTGAACTGAATGAAAAGGAAGAATCTCTTTCTCAGGGTTCTGAAAATTTTGGATGAGGGGCTTGAATATATAAATATAGGACTAATCAAAAATATACCTTCATTGAGAGATGGCTCATATATTCTCTATAAGTACCACAAAGAAAGAACTAAGCTCAAATTCTAGTCACTTTGGGATCTTTCATTTTACACATTTAGAAGTGCCAGTCCATGTGTATCTGACATCAATTTCAATCAAGGTATGAGTGATTTAAATAGAAGTAAATTACTTATTGGACTAAATGTCCATTCAGTTGGAGGTAAGAACTGATGTTGATTTTTCTGGGTCACTTAATACAAATACTTGTGAAAAAAGAAGCCATATTTTCCATTGAAGAAAGACATAGTATTGATTGGTTAAATGTAGCATCTAGTAAAATCCTCTACATTTGTGTTTACTCTCATCATCTATTACTATATTCCATGTCCATTAATTCAGGTGTGCATTTCTTAACTTTCCTCCTTTTCATCACCTTTGATTTGCTCTCGAAAAAAAAAAAATCCAACACATTTCAATAAGGATTTTCTTTTGATGATGCTGTGAACAATGTGTTTCAGATTTCAGTAAACCACTGTAGTGTGAAAATCATGAGTCATTTTTTAACACTAGCTAATGTTCAGAGAATCTTGAGAAAAGAAGATCTGAAAAGGAAGGAAGAGATATAGGAATAAAGTTACTGTCTAGCCCTCTATTCCAAGGCAAACAGTAAGCATCTAGGTCCATTATCTGTGCCATCTGGTAAATATGTATTCTGGTTGGGCTTGAACTTTATTCCTTGACCTCATTAAATGACAAGAAAATGCAACAGATTCTCTCTCTAGGATCCACATGCTCAGACAATTTATTGTAGGGAAATCTACATATACTTACTGTAGACTTTTAAGAGGCTAGAAAATACAGGCCAAGGACGATTATTGGAGCTTGGTCTGTCATTTAAATGATAAGAAACTCATCATCTTGCCTTTGTAATGATTTTCTGGGCAGCCTGTTTCTGACCACACACAACCCTGAAAATAACAAATTAATAATGCTCTGTAAATTTTACCAAATATACACACCAGGTACCTAGGATTAACCTTGTAAGATTTTTTTTTCATTTTTTGTTATTTTATTCATTTACTTCTCAAATGTTAACACCCATCCCTGTTTCCCCTCCACAAAATCCCTAGTTCCTTCCTCTCCCCATGCCTCTTGAAGGTGATCCCAAGAGGATTGGCCCACCCAATCCTGCCTCAGTGCCCTAGCATTTCCCTACTGTGTGTCCTTTGGCCTCAACAGGACTGAGGCACTCCACTACCAGTGATGCCCTAAAAGGCAATGCTCTGCTACACATCCAGCGGGATCCATGGGTACCCACATGTGTACTCTTTGATTGTTGGTTTGATCCCTTGGAACTTTGCAGTATCTGTTTGGTTGATAGTGTTGTTCTTCCTATGGGGCTGAAAACCCCATCAGCTTCTCCAGTCCTTGTCCTAACTTCACCAATGGGGTCCCCACACTCAGTCGAATGTT
Source organism: Tokudaia tokunoshimensis (assembly GCA_036184795.1). NCBI lineage: Eukaryota > Metazoa > Chordata > Mammalia > Rodentia > Muridae > Tokudaia > Tokudaia tokunoshimensis. The sequence continues at coordinate 35,922,506 of BTHU01000001.1, read as the reverse complement.
TGCTTTGCATAGATAGGCAAAGGGTAGACATTGCTTTCACCTCTGTTTGGTGGAAATGAGTTTGTCATTTTTTTCCTTTTTGAGATTACAGTACAGTTTTATTCCCCCTTTCTCTCTCCTACCCTTCAATATAACATTCTTTGTCCTTTACATATGCATGGCTTATTGTCATGTAATTATTATTACATGCATATATCCGAACACATGCAGAAGTCTATTCTTAAAAATATATAACTATATCCCCTTAAGTTTGTATAATGTTTTAAGTTGTCTGTTGTTGGGCTGATCATTTTTTTTTGTTGGAAAACTAATTGATTGTTTTCTTTCCAGAATATATTAACTCTTGCTGTCAGCATTATTAACTGTTTAAACTACTTTGAAAATCAACTCTGTTAGTGTAATTACTGGCATTTCTAGAGGACATAATCTTATAGAAAATAGCTTTATGTAATAGATTTTGCCATCTTTCTTGTCCCTTTTCCACATGACCCCTGAGATTTAGAGTTAGGATATGTTTTATCAAATGATTTGCTGTGTTCCACACTGTGTTTAAGTTGTTAGTATTTTTCTGAATTTATTTATTAAATCATCTATGGGCCTTTTAAGACACATTTTTTCATCAGACATGGATCTTTTATTTCAAGAGTACGTGGTAATCTACACAATAACATCAATTTACTATAGATATTTTTAAGAAGAGACTTGATAATATAATGTTACCCTTTTTTTAAAATCTGTGTTTACTACCTTTTGCTTTTCTAAATAACTTCAATTTTTTCTCCCCATTTACTCCATCTGATCTCTTGAAACCTCATAGGCTCCAAAAATTGTAAAGATTTGGTAATACTTGTATTCTTCTTATCCTACAGAAAGCCAGCCACAATCCCAGTATGTTTAGAAGCAAGATTCATGGAGTTCAAGCCTTTTTTTTTATTTTCTATATTTTTTATTTACACTCCCAATGATTTCCCCTTTCCAAGTTCCCCCCCTTCCCGAAAGTCCCATAAGCCCTCTTTCCTCCCCCTGTTCCCCAGTCAAACCCCTCTTGCTTCTCTGTCCTGGTATTTACCTACACTGCTACATCCAGTCTTTCCAGAACCAGGGGTCTCTCCTTCCTTCTTCTTGGAAATCAATTGATATGTGAATTGTGTCTTGGTTATTCTGAGCTTCTGGGTTAATAGCCCCTTATCAGTGACTGCATACCATGTGTGTTCTTTTGTGATTGGGTTACCTCACTAAGGATAATATTTTCCAGTTCTGACCATTTGCCTAAGAATTTCATGAATTCATTGTTTTTAATTGCTGAGTAGTATTCCATTGTGTAAATATACCACATCTTCTGAATCCATTCCTCCATTGAGGGACATCCATTTCAAATGGCTGAGAAGCACCGAAAGAAACATTCAACATCCTTAGTCATTAGGAAAATGTCTAAGATCAAAACTTCAGTTGACAACACATGTTGGCGAGGATGTGGAGAAAGAGCAACACTCCTCCACTGCTGGTGGGATTGCAAGCTGGTACAACCACTCTGGAAATCAGTTTGGCGATTCCTCAGAAAACTGGGCATGACACTCATGGAGGACCCTGTTATACCACTCCTGGGCATATACCCAGAGGCCTCCCCCGCATGCAATGAGTTCAAGCCTTATCAGAGTAACTTCTTATATTTTATGTGCTATTTAATATAAAGAGTCTTGAGTTTTTCCTGGATTCTTGCCCTGAAAGGCTACCCATTTTCCACTAAATGTGGGTGAACTTCCCCAAGATTATTAGTTTGAGAGAGCTGAAACCACCACTTGTCTGTTACCAGAGAGTGAGATTATGGGGTGATATTCTTCCTCAGGTCTCCACTCCACCTCTTGCTGTTGGGAAAACTGCTCCAGATAATGAGAGTGAGAGATATGTCTCTCCCCCTTGCTGCTTGCTGCACTGAGAAGAGCCTGCCTTGTGCTGTACGTGTTCAGCACCTGTATATAGTAGTGGGGTGAGAGAAGAGAAGGAAAGTGTTGGCCCAGCCCACTTGTTTGCCATGAAGTAGTCTGTGTATGGGATTGATACCCTCTTCCCCATACCTCTACCTGACGTAGTTGAGAGAGACCTTAGGGTCACGAAAGCAGGTGAACTGGGCCTCCTCTTCATTGGCTACAGTAGTTGGGAATGCACTCCCTACAACTGTGAGGACTTCAGCCTATGGGGTCTTCAGAAGGGCATGTATACCACCAACCTGTTGCCCTGACTGCAGTGGCTCTTCTAGGAAGATTCAGGCTATGGAGTATTTAGGGGGCAGACAAGCTATTGATCTGTTGCCCTGGATGCTGCAGATCTCTTGGAAGGCATTCAGACTGTTGGGTTTTCAGAGGAGCTAACCATCTGTTGCCTGGTGTGTATCTATTTTCTTGGGAGACCTTCAGACTATAATGTCTGTTGCCCTGTGTGCAGCAGAACACCAGAGATTCTTTCAGACTGTTGGGTGAGTTTTCCTGTGGGCAGAGGAACTCCTGGAAGGCCTTCTGTCTGTGGTGTCTTCAGTGGAGCAGACAAGCTCTGGTTGTGCACAGGTGTGAACATGGGTCTGGAGGTTATAAGTCCATACCAACTGTCTCACAATATGACTCTTCATATTAATATTCTTGGATTGAATTTCTGAATGAATTTTTGTTAATGGTTTTGTTTATACTAGCAATGCACTAACCCGTATGGTTACTCTTAAATCATTCTCAAAGCTAAAGTGTAGTGTTGTTCTAGACAGACAAATTCTAGAGTACTTTCTCCCTGCATCCCCTTTATGTTTTTCTTATGTTTTAATTATATAGATATGGAGACATGTATTTCTGTCCTGGTTAGCCGGTTGATAATTTTTATTATTAAAATATCTTATAGATATTATTTTATTACTTTTACATTTAATTATTTTATTATTTTATTAAAAATATTATTTAATACAATGAGATGCCTGCATCTCCACCTTATGCTTCATGAGCCAAGCAGAAAGTTAAACAAGATGACCAGTACTGTGGTGCCAAGCAACTCAGTCAGGGTCCTTGCCTCAGATTATCACTAGGCAGGTACACCACAGGCATTACCACAGAGACACATGTGGGCAGACCATACATGAGATGACTCTTGCCCCATGTGATACTGCAGGCATGGCATAGCACTCCTGAGACTATACCTGTGATGACCCCAGACAACTAGAGAAGAGGCCCTGCTACTCACCTGAGTAGCAGAGTCCAGCTGTCCCTGAGAGTATGGATTTTCTTCTGGGAGTGAGATTGCAAGTGCAGTGGATGGGAACAAGGAGAGAGGGTAATGAATGAGATTGTGTGTATGACACTAAATTCAAAAAGAACCAAAACAATAAAAAATTTAACTAATTTTATACATATTTTTACATTAAATTATTTTTGTTAATTTTCTAATGGTTTAATTTACTAACCAATTAACTCATTTCCAAGAGGTGTAGCATATACTTGTCAGGAAATTAGAGTGGAGAAAGCTTCTATAAAAACAACTACTTGAAAGTCATTATCTGTACTAAGGAAATATGTTCTGGTGCATCTTTTGTGTTGTAGGTGTAAAATGATCAAATAAATAGCCAATTACCTTTGCTTTGTACATAGGCCCAAGAACCATATTCATTCCTCAGAACAAATTTTCATGAAATTTTAAATTGGTTAGAAATTAAGTGCAGGATGAGACATTATTTATGCTTTTCAACAGGAAGTTTAATTTTATTTAGTAGCACGAAGGTAGTTTTGTGATAATTATAAACCAACGATGATTTTTCCAAGAGAATTAATGCTATCCTTGAGTAGGGGAATGAGACAGGAAACTGAAACAATATTGGATGAGGGAGTTTAGTTTTATTGGAGAATGTTTACATGATTGTTACTCAAATTTTAGTTAAAATTAATAATGGCAGGAGCATGAGTAATATGTAGAATAAGACAAACCTTTAATGTAAGACCAACAGGGCAGAAGGTGTCTGAATATTAAATCACAGATACACAGTCTATTTCATATTTTATGCAGTGGCTGAGTTCATTGATGCATGTTTACTATCAGTACTTGGAGTCCCACATTTGGGAAGAAGTATCATCGGTTCTTCCCTGAGATAACAGGGCTCATAGTGCTTGAAAAAATAAACAAAAGATTTTCCACTAGACAAGGTTAAAGTCAAGAAATAAAGGTGTTCAATGTTTATTTTCATATCTAGGTGGACAAATATAGAAGTGGACCAAGATTAGAAAAAAAAGTGGAAAGATGTAGTGGTTGACACAACGCTGCTTGTATTCTTATGCTAAAGTTGGGCCCCCCAGTTTGGCTGTCTCAATGAGGAGAGAGTCTGCATGTAGATGCTGAATGATTCTGCCCCCAGGTTATTTATGATTGGTAAACTCTACAAAAGACAATAGCAGAGTAGGAGAGACATAGGTGGGCTTTAGTTTTTGCAGAATTGAGGTCAGAGAAGAAATAAGAAGTTAGATGGAATAGCGAGAGGGCAGCTATGAGTTGGGAAGAGGAAGGAAAAGCCACCATAAGTTGAGTCATAAAATCTTGGAATTGAGGACTGGCTGATTGGAGTTAAGAGCAGCCCAGATGGACGAAAGTAAATAGTAAGTAATAATTCAGAGTTATCGACAGCAAAGTAGATTATAATAGCATAGAGGCTAGGTATCTTTCCAGCTGCTGCTTAAGGCATATTAAAATATAAAGGCTGTGTGTATGTTTTAATATGGGAACCCACTAACCAAAGGCCAGATAGAAACTCCAGAACAGGATTTATCTTATTATTACAACTGAAAAAAATCACAGCTTTTCCCCAAAACACGGAATCTAAGAAAAGCATCATGTATCTGTGTGGAAGAATTACCTAAAAAATAAAAGCAAAAAGATATTACTTAAGTCCAAAGTTAATTCGAAGAGAGAAGAATTTAGCAAGCCCCAGTGTGCATAGTAGTCATAATTATTGCCATATTACAGAGATAATTATATTTAAATAAATGAAGATAGGAATTGCTTAAAATATATAAAAACTTTGATCCAGAAAAAAAAATGACTTTCAGATGGTCTCTTTCAGCTGTGGGAAATTTGATAGTGAAAACACATCTGGAAGCAATGAGAAAAACTAGTAAACAACAAAAATATAATCTTTGAGACAACTAGTTGTATGCAGTTCTAGCCTACCTGAATGTGGCCTTGGAAGAGTCAGGAATATATAGGACATAAGAAAATATGTGATGAGTCAATCAGTGGGGTCACAATAAACCCATCATCCTTGCTTGGGAAAGACTATTATTGCAGCCTTTTGATCAGAACTCACATATAATAGTAAGGACACAGATAGAAATGGCCTTTGAGTTAAAATAATAAAGTCATTCCTAGAGAGAACCTACATGGTATGTTGGTTCTACTTGTTGGAACATTAGATGGAAGGGTAAATATGAATTCCATCACAATGTAATTTAAACATATGTTTACTATTCACATTTTAGTTATTAATATACTTACATTTTTCCTTCCCCTTCCTACCTTCATTCTTCCCTTACACACTTCCTTTCTATTGCTTATCCCTCTTATACAATGTCCCTGAAATTTAGTGTATAAGATATTTTGTAGAAATAAATATTCATTGACTGAATTCCACATTTTATTTAGATGTTTGTGGTTTTGGGATTTTTTGTGGATAGTATGATGGTTTAAAGGAACATTTTTAACCAAAATAAAAAACAACTTTGAAATCTGTAGCTTGATCTAGATAATGACTTCTATATATTATAGGTATTTCTTAAGATTATACTTAATTACTGCTGATGTTTGCACACATCTGTCTATAACTTTACATTCTTTTATCTGTATTTACCCCCCTTTCACCTTCTCTAATTAAAGCCGTGCTTTTTTCCCATCTTCCACATCAGATTGCTTATAAACCAATATTCTCTGAGTTATTTCACAATGTTTCCTTGTTCCTTCCCTGTTCCTCCATTTAACTCTAGGATATGTACTCAGTATGAAGTGGTTGACCTAAAAGCTTCAGATGAGAGAAATATTTGACATCTGTCTTTTTGGGTCTCTGTTACCTCTTTCAATATGATCTTTTTTCTATTCATATTTGTTAAATTGATAATTTCTTTTTTTGTACAACTGAATAGCATTGCACATTGTATATCTACCAATTTCTGCTATCTAGCCATATATTAAATTACAATTCAGTTGTTTTCATTTCCTAGGTATTAGGAAGGAAGTGGCAGTAAACATGATCTGACAAGTATCAGTAGAGCAGTGTATGACATTTAGGTATAGTATAAGGAGTAGCATAGTTGAAGCACGTTTTAAATATGTATGTATGTAATTATTTACTTATTTATTCACTTTACTTCTTTCTTTATTTCTTTAATGTAGCTCTCCTCCCCTTGGTAAGCATACATATATATATATATATATAATGTTTCAGATAGTTGCTGATCAGTCTGAGTCTGTGGAATGTAGTATGATGACTAACTCTACAGGTCAGTGCCTAATATACTTGTCATCAGATAAGTTTCTTCCACCAGCTAATGGGAACAGAAAGAAAGAATCAACCATCATCATGAGCTTGGGAAAACCTGTGAAAGTTGGTGATTCAGTGGCACATGACCTAAAAATTCACTTAAGCAGGGCTGATAAAAGCTCAAGGAATAGAGTGCTAATTATGGAGCCAATATGTATCTTTGCTATATTCTCTGCATGCATGCTGTGGTTGTTTAGCTATACTTTTATGACACTCCTAAAAGGGCAAGTTCAGGTACGTCTTATTCATTTTGTTACTGTTGGAACACCTTTGTCTCTACTAAGTTGCCTCATCCAGCCTGGAGATGCAGTCTTATGTCTAGACTTACTGCTTCTTCTTTTGCTGGGTTCAGTTGATATATATTGTATGCCTACATTTTTCTGAATTAAAATGGAGAAGAATTTTGGAATAGTGGGAAGGTTGGAGGAACATGGAGGAATGGAAGGTAGGTAGATGGGGTAGGGATGAGGGTTAAGGAGGAAATTCCATCATCAGCATCACTTATTTCTCATCTACTACTTATAATTGCTCAAGAGCAAAATCACATTAATATATGAGTAATGGAGCCTTTGCTTTATGTATATTTTACATGGAAGCTTAAGGACAGACATAGATTAGCTAAAGTATTATTATTATTAATATTATTTTATTTTAAAAGTTAATAATTGCACCATTTCAATCCTAACTTCATCTCCTTCTGAATTTTTCCATTCCCATTCCCCCAGTGCCACTTATGACATTTACTTAAAAGTGTATTTTTGTGTGTATAGGAGATAGGGAGACTGAGACATAAAGAAGAAAAGAGAGATCTACTTATTAATTTATACTAAAACATCATCTTAGAATTCTATATAACTATATATATTTTAGGGCATCCTATGTCAGTAGGATAACCTGTAAATAGCACATCTTTAAACAATCTATACTCTGTTGAATTAGACGTCAATATTTGCCTGTAGTTCCTCACCTATAGTCGGGATATTTGGAGATTTTCCTCTTCTTTGTTATGGTGTTTTCATTTCTGCATGTTTTTATTTTTTTAATATGGTCAGCATGTTAAGAATTGTTTTGTGATTGGGTTACCTCACTCAGGATGACACTTTCTAGTTCCATCCATTTGCCTAAGAATTTCTGTACTCACTGATAAGTGGATGTTTGTCTAAAAGTTCAAAATAAACAAGTTACAATTCACAGACCACAGGAAGCTCAAGAAGAAGGAGAACTGAAGTGGGGGTGCTTGGTTTCCTCTGAGAAAGCGATCAAAATACTCAGAGGAACAATAATGGAGACCAAGTGTGGAGCAGAGACAGAAGGAAAGGTTACCCAAAGACTGCCCTACCTTGGAATTCATCCTATAAACAGTCACCAAACCCCAACACTATTATGAACAAGAAATGTTTGCCAAAAGGAGCCTGTTATGCTTGTCTCAGGAGGGGCACTGCCACAGCCTTACACATACAGAGTCAGATGTTAGCAAACAATCATTGGACTTAGCATGGGGGCCCCAATGGAGGAGTTGGAGGGCAGACTGGAGGACTTGAAGTGATTTACAGCCCCATGGGAAGAACAATGAGGTAGGCCACTCAGACAACCCAGGACTCCCAGGGACTAAACTATCCATCAAGGGGTACACATGGTTCTAGCCAAAAATGTGGCAGACGAATGCCTTGTTGGGCATCAGTGGGAGGAGAGGTACTTGGTCCTGTGAAAGCTCAATAGATGCACCAACAAAGGGAAATTGAGGGGGGAGGAGGTAGAAGTGGGTCAGGTGGAGGGGCATATACTTGGAGGCAGTGAGAGGTGGGAGAATGAGTTGAGGGTTTTCAGGAGGGGAGAAACCAGGAAAGGTTTTAGCATTTGAAATGTACATGAGGATTATATTCAATAAAAAAAGAAAAACAATGAATTGTTTTCTCAAACACATACCAAATATTATAGAACCTATCTCATAGAAAATGTTTTATTCATTTGTCTCTTGAATTTTTCTTCCACATTTCGAATGTTCTCTGAACTGTGGTGTAGGATTTTGTTGACACCAATCAGTTATTTTTTCTCTGTATATTTTGAAATAACTAATCAATATAAAATGTTCATTGATTAGGGGTTAGATAAATACTTACCCAAGGAACAACATTTTATAAGAGTTTTTGGAAAATATGCTGCTTTTAGGAATATTACACTAGAAAAGAATATTTATTATTATATAATCCATGACCCTCACATGCATGGACAGTTTTCTAGGTTTACTGTAGCAGACACGAATATTTTGTGGAACTTATGTCGATTTACATAGGTGCTTCATCACATCTGTATGTTATCCCAATAATGCATCATTGAAATAACTTGGTTGACATTGTGGATCACTGACGTTTCAGCAGGGTAGGAATATTGAAGTTTTTCTCTCCATTTGAAGCATGCATAGCATCTTTGGATGCTATGTGAGGGAATGCTCATAGTGCAGATGTCTAAGTCATTTTCAATTCAAATTCTTCAAATAGGATGTCTAAAGCATGTATTGTATTAAGAATTTTTTTTCTGGTTTAAGATAATGAAGACACCAAATATGTGAACAACACACTATATTATTTTGCAAAATTCCTGGAATCCTCTTAACATCATCCACTTACAAGTGAGGCTTTACATGTTAGTTAAAAGAGATTGTTTAGAAAAATCTACTGCTGTACTACATTACATTAAAATTATCTTATGATATTTTAAGACTATTTACATGTGAATGCAATAAACTTGCATGTATGAGAGATGAATAATTTAAATAAAAATAAAATAAGATTTACTTGTGGCTTTTACAGTCATGCTATGTGTTCTGTATTTTTTTATTTATTTTTATTATTTATGTTTTTATTTACATTCAAAATCATTTCCCCTTTCCCATTTCCTCCCTCCCCAAAAGTCCCATAAGCCCCCTTCCCTCCCTCTTTTCCACATTCAACCCCCTCTCGCTTCTCTGTCTCGGCATTCCCCTACATCCAGTCTTTCCAGGACCAGGGGTCTCTCCTTCCATCTTCTTGGAAATCTATTGATATGCGTATTGTGTCTTGGGTATTCCGAGATTCTGGGTTAATATCCCCTTATCAGTGACTGCATACCATGTGTGTTCTTTTGTGATTGGGTTATCTCACTAAGGATGATATTTTCAAGTTCTGACCATTTGCCTAAACAACCCTGAGATTCCATCTCACATCAGTCAGAATGGCTAAGATCAAAAACACAGGAGACAGCAGTTGTTGGCGAGGATGTGGAGAAAGAGGAACACTCCTCCACTGCTGGTGGGATTACAAGCTGGTACAACCATTCTGGAAAGCAGTCTGGCGGTTCCTCAGAAAACTGGGCATGACACTCCCGGAGGATCCTGCTATACCACTCCTGGGCATATATCCAGAGGCTTTACCTGCATGCAATAAGGACACATGCTCCACTATGTTCATAGCAGCCTTATTTATAATAGCCAGAAGCTAGAAAGAACCCAGATGTCCCTCAACGAAGGAATGGATTCAGAAGATGTGGTATATTTACACAATGGAATACTACTCTGCAATTAAAAACAATGAATTCACGAAATTCCTAGGCAAATGGTGTTCTGTATTTTGACCCATTTTTAACCTCAGTATTGTCATCTCCTTTACCACAAAAATAAACTTCTATATAATATTTTCTATTTACATCATTTTAGCTGTGTTCTTCTACAAATTTTTCCCCAGCCAATGATCCATTATCTATTGTAAACCCTGTAGTTATTTCACTTTATCTGCTTACATCTAAGTTTCAGTACTGAATATAAGAGAATCATCATGCTCTATTTATTGCTTGAAGTATATATAACTTCACATATAAACGACTTACAATGCATCATGACATTTCACCAGTATGACAGCACCTCATTGTCTTTTTCTTATACAAGCCATCTTGAGAGGCATACACTATGACTCTAGGTACATCAACAGTTATTGAAATGCATTCAGTCAAACCTTGGTACATCAATCTGTAGAACTAAAATGACCTATCTACAGTGATTAAAGAAATTATTCAATATTTAATTTGTAATTAGTCCTTAGACAATTTTACTGCAAGCCTTTAGAAACTATCCTTCATTATTTATACTATACATACCTCAAGACCTCTGTATTGAAAAAGCAGCCATAAAACTTTTTCAGCAGGTTTTATGCCTTGAGACATGTGAGGACAAACTATATAGTAACTCAGTTCCTCCTCATCTTGGAATATTAGCTAGATAGGATACTATTGACAAGCCTTACTATTCCAACCATGAATTACAAACTTTCAGCTTATACTGAATGGGAAACTGAACAGCCTAAATTCTGACAGTGAATGGATCAAATGAATGACTCTTGGTTGTTTTTAGAAAAAACCCTTAAAGTACCTCTAAATTGCAGCTCTCAAGAGTCCCCATTTTGGGGGATCACCATTTCTCAGACTGCTTTGGACACTCTTTGGTGAGTTCCATATCAGATATAATGCATATCTGATATTTACAATATGATTAAAAATATTTATGAAGTAGTGACAAAATATTTTCATGCTTGTGGGTCACTTCAACATGAGGCTATATATTAATGTCCAAAGCATTAGGAAGTTCAAAGCCATTTTCCCAGATGGATAAATCCTAGATTCTGCACAATAAATTCTTTTTAGTTATTATTTTGTTTTCAAACTGGAAGTTAGATCATTTATTAGTGGCAGGAAATCTCCATAATAAGGCTACACTTGCAAGGTACTACCTGGGCAAACAAACACAAAAATATGCATACATTCCTTTGAAAGACATGTAATCAACAAAAGGGAAAAGTAACATTAATCATTGTATCCACAATTCTGTGATGAGGAACCCTGCTTCTACATAGTTAACTCTAAACAATTGTTTGTTTTATAAGTGTTTCCTATATTTAGTTATCCACTAAAAGAAGACATATTTATTTTTTCCTTAATTATAATGTCATTCTGGAAAAAATTATTTAATTGGGATATATTTATTTTTAGAAGTATATATATTATATTTTATATCATTATATTATATGAATTATATTATTTAGCATCTTATTATGTTTTATGCACAGATATTCTGTCATTCTCTCCCCAATGACCTGTCTTCTCAACCCCACTCATTGTGACCCTTTGCAATTGTCAAATAATAATCTTTCTTATTTTTTCTTCTTATTTATTTTATATTGGATATTTTATGTATTTACATTTCAAATGTTATCCCTTTTCCTAATTCCCCTCTGAAAATCCCCCCCTACACCTGCTCATCAACCCACCTACTCCTGCTTTCCTGTCCTGGCATTCCACTACACTGAGGAATTGAGGCTTCACAGGACCAAGGGACTCTCCTCTCATTGAGCATCTCAAGAGACAGCTATAACAAACTCTTGTCAGCAAGCACATCTTGGCATCAGCAATAGTGACTGGGTTTGGTATCTGTATATGGGATGAATGCCCATGTGGAGAAGTCTCTGTGTGGCCTTTCCTTCAGTCTATGCTCCAAACTTTGTCCCTTTATTTTCTTTAGACAAGAGCCATTCTGGGTCATAAAAATTTGGTGATGAGTGGTTGACCCCATTACTCAAACAGGGGCATTTTCTAATCTCTGGATATGGTCTTTACACGTTCTCCCCACCACTTTGTTGGGAATTTCAGCTAGTCTAATCCTTGTTGGGTCCTGGAAGTCTCTTGCCTTTTAGGTATCTGGGACTTGCTGGTGTCTAACCCTAGTTCTCCATGCTCAATTCCTACATACATCTGCTCAAATTCAATTGACCCTGTGTATAACATCTTTTTAATTTTGACCTTTGTCTTTACTCTTAGTTTTGTTAGAACAAATGTCCAGCATTCACAAGAATGCAGATTTTGCATGTGGAGATATAAGTCACTTCTGAGACACTTTTTGTCTTGAAGGATATCATAAGGACTTACTGTTTTCTAAATAGTTGTCCTTGTATTAACATTGATAAAACTTTGGTTCTTAAAACACTGGTGTTCAGTTTATCTTCACTGTGTTATAAAAATCATGGAGAACATGAGATAAATGGAACACAGGGACAGAGTTTTGGGTCATGTGTAAAGTAAATATGATAAAATATTTAAAATAATATTATTAAAAGAATATAACTGATTTGTTTCCTACCTAGTGATTCATACTCTTAGACCATTTACCAGACTGTAACTATACATTAATGATATTATGAATACTCACCACTTTGTACTACATAAGCATTCATTTGAACATAAATTTAATGGTAAGAAAGAAAAAACAAGGAGCACAAGCATGACTATTCTCATGCTCTCCCTCTTGATCATCTTTCAAGAATTCCACTCAACTGTTCAGGTTATTCATCTGTTAACACGTGGTAAGCTCCCTAGATAAAGATAAAATACAATATTTTTTAACTTCTCTTATTACACCCCTTCATGAAGAAATACATAACCATCATTCCCCACAGCATGTCAGGGAGTAGGTAGTGGGACTAAGACCTATACCCAATTTTGAATCCATGATGACTCCTTTATATATATGACTCCAATATATATATATATATATATATATATATATATATATATATATATATATGTATAGTGATCAATTTATCTTCATCAAGCTTTAATAATCATGGGAGCCTGACAATATAAATATATATACATATATATTTATATATACATATATATTTGCGAGAGAGAGAAAGAGAGACTAAATTATGACTATTTTTTATTCTGAATCAGGATGGATTTATTCAAAACTTTCTGTACTTCTAGTCATGTACCCACTTATCATTTTTGATTATGCATATTGTGACAGTTTTTTTGTAGAAAAAAATGAATTTTTGTCTTACATACCTGTGAATTACATTTTGAGGTTTTTTTTTTCATGGAATTATTGCTACATTTTCTAAAAGAAAAACATGTTTCTTTCTAATGAACACACCATGGAGTCAATCCTATAAACAAACATAAGGGCCTAAACAGAGACCTCACTATCAGATTTTTCTAGGAAACTTCTTCACAGAACTCCATCTGGAAACCTGAGCGGAGAAAAATGCGAGATTTGCATGGTTAAATATTTGAGGTTTTAAAATTTGATGTTACTATTAACTATATTTCATATTTAAAATTGCAGCAGCGGCGGCGGCGACGACAGCGACTGCAGCAGCTGCAGCGTCAGGAGGAGCAGCAGCAGCAACAGCGCCTGCAGGAACAGCAGCAACAGCAGCGCCAGCAGCAACAGCAGCAGCAGCAGCAGGAGCAGCACCAGCAGCAGCAGTGCCAGCAGCTACAGCAGCAGTGCCAGCAGCTGCAGCAGCAGTGCCAGCAGCTGCAGCAGCAGCAACAGCAGCAGGAGCAGCAGCTACAGCAGCTGCAGCAGCTGCATCAGCAGCATCAGCGGAGGAGGAGGAAAAGCAGAAGGAGCAGGAGGAGCAGGAAGAGTAGGAAGAACAAGAGGACCCGGAGAACCAGGAACACCAGGAGGAGGAGAAGAAGAAATAATGAGTGATGGTGTCTACGTTTATGGAAAGAGTTTGATGGGGTAGAAATGTTGGTAAATATAACACTCAAACAAGAAATTCTAATAAAATAAGTGAAAGTACTCAGAAAGCCCTCAAAGTCCTGCAAACACCATATGCAGAATACATTAATAATTTTAATTGGTAACTCTACCTTCTTAGATCTATTGCTCATTTGAAAAATATTAAAAGTTTTTCTTCTTAGCAGTATGGCTCTTAGAGTCATGCAGTCTATGTTAAACTGTTTAGATTTGTGCTTTCATAAGGCTTAACATGTTGATATGTTTTCTTTTTTTATTTTCTATTTTTGTCCTTTTATAGCATCTTGGAGAAATGTGTACTCAAAAAATTACTCATGCAGGTAAGACTTTTTTTTTCATTTGCAATAGGTTTACATGTCATATGCCCAGAGTTGTATATTCTTCTCATATGAATGCTTTTAAAATCTGTTATTTTGTTGTTTCACAGGGCTAAACATTAGTAACAGTGACCTCATATTTTCTGTTATTGTTAAAATTGTCACTAGTTTTCTTTGACTATCATATCTGTAGTAGTTATTTCACTGAGTGTAATTTTTCCTTTGGTGTATAATGTATGAGAGAGAGAATGTATACCGTTAGTATTATCTATAAACTGTTTCTCATTGTATAAGAGCACTTTTTATTGTTGTCTAATATTTCAGTAATATTTTATTTTAACTTATATATGTGCTCAAAAACTGGGAGTTGACTTAGTCTATAATATGCATGCATTAGAGCAGAAAAACTTAAGTTTGGGTCCATTGAATACACAAGCAAAATATTAACAGGACGTTGTCTATAATCCCAGCTTGGGCTAGCTATACAATTAAGTTTACTTATCTAAGTTTATAGTTATCTAAGTTTAATGACATACTGTGTCTCAAAATTAATGGAGGAAATTAAATGGAAAGATACGCAATCTTGACCTCTTTCTATTACATACCTTGGTTCACACTTCATATATGTGCACAAATGGACAAGTACATACACGTATACTTCCACACATGTGATATGTAATTACACTTTTTTTGGAAAAGTACTCCTATGTTACCTAGGACATAGTACTCCACATGTAGTTCGAATTGGCTTCAATCTCACAGAGATCAACATGATTTTAACCCTCTCTGTAATAGGATTTAAAAGACACAGACACATACCCTTGGCTTAATTGCAGGTCTTGATGAATAAATTTTAGCCCACCGAAGTATATTTTAAGTATATAACAATAGAGAATATCATAGTTACAATTATTTCAAATAAAGAAAGTATATATAAAGCTCTAAATTCAATTGTGATTTCAGGATGGTCTTTCAAAGATGACTATCATGCATTTTCTTATGGATTTTAAATTGTTTGACCATAGATCCAAGGAAACCAGGGATAAATTATCTATTCTTTGGAGGATTATTGACATAACCTCTTAATAGCTTTTGAATTTCGGGCTTAGTCACAATACTAAGATTCTAGTGAATTAAACAGAACATTTAAAGGGTGTGTGTGTATTGTTTTTAAAATGTGTTTGTGGTCATCTTTAAATTATTGGAATTTTTTATGTTAACAATTTCTTATGCATACAGACATTTCATAATGAAAATATTTTAAATGAATGACTAATATTATGCCAATAGTCTCCCAAAGCTCAAACTACTTTAAAAACTCTTGTAAAGTGATAATTCAACTTAGTGCTGTCAGTTATAAATACGTGTTCTTATACCATAGAATTATAAACCAGTCTCTGGTATATGAATGAAGTTAGCATGTGAAATTAAGCTAATTTCCTATTTTAATAGCAAAGGGATTTACATAGGTTATCAGTACAAGAGCCAGATCATACATCATTATATACTCTTGTAACATTCCAGGTAAAACAATACAACCCTAGTTATAGACCCACATATCAGGAAAAATAATTTTAAAAAAATCTTATGCTCTTAGCATAAGGTAATTTTGCATATAAATAAAAGAAAATTACGTAAGGATTTCAATGTAAAAGTTTTACTAGATCATATAAATATATATGATATATATGTGATATATATGATATATATATATATGATATATATCATATATGTATATGTATATATATACATTTATTCTTTCTTAAAATATGTTATTCATTATTTTTTATTTTTTATTTTATTATTCAATTTACATTGTGGTGACAGACCCATCCTTTTTCTGTTCCTACTCCCACCTTTACAAATCCCTCCCTCCCACAATCCGCACATTTTGTTAGGAGAAGCAAAGCCCTCCATTGGCTACCACCTGTTCCTGAGCCATCTAGTCCTGTAGGTCTAGGAAATGTTTCTCTCAGTGAGGCACAACCAGCCTGTTCAGGTAGGGGACAGGGATCCAATGGCAGGGAACAAAGTCCAACACAGTCCCCACTACACTTCTTAGGGGACCTACATGAAGACTAAGATCACATTTGCTACAAATGCATAAAGATTCTAGGTCCAGAGCCTGCAGGGTCACTGATTAGTAGCCAGGCTATTTGAGAACTTGGTCCCATGTTTGTTAACTCTATGGGTCTTTTGTGGTGTCCTTAACCCCTCTGTCTTGCTCACTTCTATCTCCAACTCTTCCACAAGACTCCTTGCATGCTATCTATACCTGTTATTTGACTGTGGGTTTCTGTGTTAGTCTCAATCAGATGCTGGATGAAGCCTCTCAGGAAACAATTACGCTACTTTCCTGTCTTCCCAGCATAGAAGAGTATCAGTAACAATGTTAGGATGTCTCTTCCACATGAGATTGGTCTGAAGTCAGGTTAGTTGTCAGATGGCTAGTCCCTCATTCTCTGCTCCATTTTCATCCTGGCAAATCAAATTTTCAGTCAAATTGGTTATAGGCAAATCAAATTTTGTGTTGAAGGTTTTATGGTGAGTTGATGCCATCTTTCTTCTCTAGAAGTCCTGCCTTGCTACAGGAGTTGGCTAATTCTGTCTCTATTTCCCAATCTGGTAGGAATCTCAGCTGATGTCACTCTCCAATACTGCCTGTATTCTCTCCCATTCCATTCCTCCAGCTAGTTACCAGAGATGCTCCTATACCTACTTTCGTTTTCATTCCCAGCCTTCTCTCGCCTTCCATATTCCAAAACTTCATCACGTCCTTATCTAGCCTGTTCTGTCTCTCCATCCAACTCTAATGTCTATGTAGTTATGAGTGAGATTTGTGCATCATGCATTTGGACTTCCATATTACCCAGTTTCTTTGGTTCTGTTGATTGTAGCATATTTGTCCTGACTTGTATGGCTAATTTCCACTCATAAATGCATACATATCATATGGACTTCTGGCCCTGGGTTATCACATTTAGGCTGCTATTCTCAAGTTCTATCCATTTCACTACAAAATTCATGATTTTTTTAATAGCTGAGGAATTTCATTGTGTAGATGTACCATATTTTCTAAATCTATTCTTAAGTTGAGGAACAACTAGGTGCTTTCCAGTTTCTGGCTATTATGAAAAATAAAGCCAATATTTCATAATATATTCAAAATATTATGAAAAATAAAGTTTGCATTCCTACCAACAATGGAGGAATGTTCTCGTTACACTACATACTTGCCAACATGTATTATCACATGAGTTTTAGATCTTAGGAAGTTTGATGGGTATGAGATTGAATTTCAGAATCATTTTGATTTGCATTTCTCTGGTGATTAAGGATGTTGAATATTTCTTAAATGTGTACAACATTCTTTACAAAATCTCTAAGCACTCACAATAAACTTGATTATGGAATATTTATCTCTACATATTCTGTTTGGAATTTAAAGTATGCATATGTTACATTTATCCCAGTGTTGGTTTTAATGCATATTATATATGTCTGGTACAGAGTTTCACTGTGCTGTCATCTGAGACTTCAAGTTCATTAGTGAGACCATGCTTCCTCTCAGCATCACGAGAAGAACACTAAAGAAGCAGATCAACATACTTAGCTAGTGGTATTGTAAAATCTCTTCATTAATGACTTTCATTTTTGCTTGCTTGTGTATAACTTTGAATCAAAAGTTTATATTTTCTCATTTACTACAGATTTGCTTAAATCACCTTTACATCTAACCACATTTTATTACTTGCCATATTTTTGAATTACAACAAGGTATTTAAACACTGAAATATATTTTGTATTATTTTATTTTTCATTGTTTACAACAATATTTTAAATCAAATATTCTATTATATTATACCACCCCCCAAGTTCTTCAGATCCACTCTTATTTTCAATCCAATTTTAAGCTCTTCATCAAAAAAAGATACAAAATTCCAATTGAAAACAAATCTCTCAAAATCAAGAAAATAATACCACATTCAAAACAACCCATCAAAAAACAAGCAACAATAAACAAAACAACAAAAAGGAGAAAGAGCACCAAACTGTAACCATGTAAAAGAATGCTTCAAAACTCAGAAAAAGTAGAATAGAATTGTTTGTTGATAACTATGGTTGCACCTGAGGCCTCTCTTAGTAGATGTACCTAGTTTTGCTCTTTCTGGAAAACAAATTTTTTTATCTCCGAGTGGATACATGAAATTTCAATTGTTACCCTTTATTCTAGTGGCTACATTTAACATATGTATTATTTTATTAATATATCTATTCATTTATTCATCTATTCATTCCTTTTTAAATGATAAGAAAATTAAAATATATAATATATAAGAAAATAAGTGAAACTCTATCTATAGTATTAATAGACTAATCAAAACTGGCACAGAGTAACAACCTGCCTCAATGTAACTGTATTTTAATGTTAATTGGGTTTGCAAAACCTGTTTACAGGAGAGTATCTGCAAGTAGCTTCTGGAAACATGCCCCCAGTTAATTTTGATTGGTAAGTAAAGATGCCAGCAGCCAATATGTGGGGAGGAGAGAAAGCTGCAGGATTTAAAGTTACCAGGTTTGGATCCATGAGGAAGAAAGGATAGAGAACTGTGGGGACTGAGTTGTATGCAGGGGAGAAAAGCAGAACCACCATGTAAAGGGGCCAGTAGAACATGGCCCAGGGGGCTGTTCAATTAAGTCAAGAGAAGCCAAAAACAGAACAAAGAAATTCTTATTTAATATCTCAGAGGTATATGTTGGAGTTAGAGAACAACAGCATAGAGGTTAGGCAGTTGAACATCTATTGTGCTACTTAAGTCATATTGAATACAAAGACTGTGTGATTTTTATTCGGGGACATAAACCATTGAAGCAGGAAGTCACCAATGAGAGGTTAATTTAAAAATTAATTCCAAAACTATGATAATAACTTTGGTCAAGATAAATCATCAGAAATACATGAGCCCAAGACAAGGCACAATAATCAAAGACCCACTTATTTGTACACTCAAACTTCCCATGAAATCCCTTAATTGGAAGTCACAGTATATGTGAAAAGGACCTAGTACTTTGCCAAAGATCCTGGAATGTAGCAGTTTGCTATGTGGGCACTAACTTGACATCTCTATTTTAGTGAAATTTCTAAGCACTGTCATCAACAATTGGACCTTGCTGTCAGTTTGGCAATAGGATCCTATAGTTTTGGCAATTACTTGGGATGTTTGGAAATTTCTGTTCTATTTATAACAGCCCTTTTGGCCCATAACTCAATTAAATGTAAACCAATTCCAATGCTTGAAGCTTTGTTTGGTGACAAGTGATGGCCTCTTGAGACCTATTATTTGGTAATTTCATTTAGGTCTCTCTCTCTCTCTCTCTCTCTCTCTCTCTCTCTCTCTCTCTCTCTCTCTCTCTCTGTCTCTCTCTCTCTCTGTCTCTCTATCTGTCTCTGTCTCTCTGTCTCTCTCTGTCTCTCTGTCTCTCTCTGTCTCTCTCCCGCTCCCTCTCTCTCTCTTTCACACACACACACACACAAACACACACACAGACACACACTTGCACACACACATGCACACACACACAAATGCAAAGATATATGTATATACACATAAATGCGTACATATGTACGTAATTCATAGTGTTTTATTGTGCTGTTTTCCCTACTACCCCTCTAGTACACCTCTAGTGCCATGTTATCTTTATCTATTTGTCTTGTATTACTTTCCACAATCTAATCTCCTCTCCTTAGCTGTTTCTCCCTGTTTTCTCTTCCACTATCTCCTGTCTTCTACCATTTCTTCACTTGATTCCAGCTCCATTCCCAACCTGTTAGTTTGTCTAGTCTCTTACTTATGTCAGAGTATGCTGTAGGAAACTTGTACCATATGTGTTATTTAAGAATAAAAGTGTAGTATTTACTTTACCTAATGACTACCTTGTAAACAATATCTGGGAAAATTTCAGAAGGAAGTGGCAACAATGTGTAACAGATGATTTTCAAAAGGGCAGATATAAAGATGTATTTATTATCTGTATATATTCATTTTTCACTTATGTTTATGGAAATTTTTGTAATTATTATTTGAATTATTTTTTCAAATCATGGAAGTGGCTAGGAATTTTCAAAGATTTTTATTTTCCTTCACTGAACATTGAAATGATCATGTAATCCTTTGTCATTACTGTATTAATGTAGTACTTTACATGAGCTCTTTATATATGTTCTGCTATTCCTACATCATTAGGTCATATTTACAGTATAATAGTATAAAAACTTTATATCTGTTGGATGGTTTGCATTGTATTTGTTAGTATATAACTTCATTTTGTATTATTATTTGATGTATCTCATACAATATATTTTAATTACTGTCTCTCCACTTTTCCAACTACTCCCAGATCTCCTTGTCTCCCTACCAATAAAATATCATCAACCCTTGGTTGTGTACAAGGTAACTATTTCTGTGTCTGTCTCAACCAGCCCCCAACAATAAAAACAAAACAAAAAACCAAAGAAATTACCAAACTAATCACTGAACGAAGCAAAAAAGTACAAAAATAAAATGAATCAAAAACCCACAAGAGAACAATGAAAAAAAAATGAATCTTTTTTTGGTGTTCCCATCCTTAGGTCCTGCCCTGGAATGTGATTAATATAAAACCAGTATTACTCCACTGGGAAAATAATGAATTTTGCCTTTCCACATAGAAGGTATCAATTACAAATAGTGTCTTGCTTAAGTATGGTACTTTGTTCCTGCTTTCATTTCTTAGTTCTAGTCTTTCTGTCTGTTTTGAACCTGTGGTGGCTCTGTATGTCCTGCCATAGTCTATTGACTTCCTATATCCAACGCTGGAGTGAAGTTTACTGAATAGATCCCAATGAGGACCTACTACTCCAATGTTTGTGGATATAGGTGGTCTCATATCCATGTATTCACGGATGCCTTAAATAAACAGTTGGTATTAAAGAGTGAGAAAGTATATAAAGTTAGATGGAATACTGATACTAGTGTTTTGGGGCTAAATATACAAGGATAGGGAACTTGATATATTTTTATAAACACAAACTATTCAAATAATGATATTGCATCAACTATTTTTTAAGATAGTTTTTTACTAATAAGTAATAATATAAGTTGTCCCAAAGATGCACACTTGTGTGCAATATGATACTGAATACACAAATAAAGAAATGTTGAGAGTGTGCATATATATATATATATGTCTTACATTATTTTTACCATTATATCTCTAGGGATTTTCTGTGTTAATTGGATATATTTCTGTCAAAGGGATTGGACCCACCATTTCTTTTTACAGTCCAAGAAGCTTTTTGGGGGACATTTTATAATAGAGATGAATGTGTTATATACTAATATAATTCATTTTTATAATCATATAACTTGTGGAACCTGGCACAATCGTATCATGAGTAATTATAAGCAAGTTTCCCTTGGATTCCCAGAGTCATAATCAGAAAATTGCAGATATAAATTGAGGCTTTCCTATAGATATCCTGAATCTACTCACTTTTAGACTGCAGATACATGATCACCAGGCACTAATGACTGTTTTTGCTCTACTGTTCATTGAAAAGAGATCTTAGGATAAATAGTAGTTTTTCCAGTTTTCCACTTTATATTTTCTCAGGCGGAGGGGGGAGATAGGTGAATCAGCAGTTCAGAGCTCGACCAACCTTTTTCTTTCTCTTCCTATTTGAGAGTGCTTTCTGGATTGGTTTATAATCCATTCATATTTGGATACAAAAAATTCCTCCAGTCAGATACAACAATAGCCAATAAAATTGTCTGTAATGAGACCTTTTTCTAGTCAATCTTGCAGTTATATTCCATGTCTCAACTGGTTCTGAGTATAACCTAAGCCTCCCCATGTGATGCTCAAGAGAAGGAAGACTGTTCCAGAAATATACAGCAGACAGAGGCAATAAGAAGTAGAAATTGTATATTGAACATTTCTGGGTTACTAAATCATATCTTCTATGCAAGAAATGTGTGTGTTTCTCTGAAGCCACTGATTCTGCTCTAAGATATGGCAGGATTTTTGTGAGTTTTGTAGTCCTGCATCATCTTCAATGGGTACAATTCACTTTCAGAATAAATTTCTGAAAGAGAGCAAGGATTTGCTGCTTGTTACATGAACTTGGGGAGACCATTATGAAGAATTGCTATAGCTCTAAGCCCTTTGAGGCACACCAGTGGCCAGGTTCTGTCTCTGATGAACCCTAACCACCAGGTTGCATATCCAGAAAACTCTATCTAACACTAACAGCTTGATCCAGCTTCCTGCACTACGGTGTAGAAAGAATAACCTCTGAACTTGATATGCTGGAAGTCTCCATAAAGCTTTATCGGCAAAGAAACAAATATAAGCCCTATCATCTACGTTATTCTCTTCTGTACTTTCTCTAGACAAAGCACAGGAAGTCATTCCCACCCCATTTTGGATATTAATATAAAACAAAAATGGATTATAAACTGCCTAGGACATACAAGTGTTCTGCCTCTGTCCCTAATGACCTCTCATCTTCATGTTCCACCCACAGAACACTATATACTCTAAAAGTCAGAACCCACCACAGCACTACAGAGGAAAAAACCTAAACTCTGGACTTTAAAATCCACTAATCCCCATTCAGAAAATCTCCAGAAAGCTCTGCCTCCAATAAACCTTATATAATCTCTGTTTTTTGCTCAGTTCTCTGTTGGTTCTAGTTTCAACAGGTGCAACAATCCTCCTGTGTCTTTTCCTTCCAATAAATATCTTGTGTGAGTTGTGCTATGTACTGTGCCTTCCTGGTATGCTTTGGTGATCAACTGCCAGGATAATTTCTCACTCAGAGCTGTAATATTTTCAAAAGCAAGGAGAGTACTTTCCAGGTCCACTAATACTATCATACCTTTGAGTTGCAGGATGTCCAAATATCATCCTCATATGTGTAGCATGACATCCTCTCAGGACAAAAAAAACAATAACACTCATATTCTTCTTTATAAATATTCTCTTGTTAACAAGGATCTCAGAGATTCAGCTTTTTCAATCTATGTTTTATAGTCACGGATAAATTATCATTGCAATTTGGCAAATACTAGTTTTTACAATTTTTTTCTGTTCTTTGTTTGTACATCATTTTCTAGGAAGTTAGGAAAGTAAGGGGAGTATTAGAAAATCAGTTGCCTCTCCATGATATAAAATTGGTAATTCATACTTCCATTGAAAAATTTACCAACCACATTTATTTGTCATTCTTTGAAAATTAACCTACAATTGACAGACCACTATCTCTCCACTAGCATTCTGTTAGTAATAATTATTTCTATAGCATATACATTTATATGGTAGTATAGCTTTGTCTGAATTGCTGATGGCAATCACAAAACTTTTTTTCAGTCCTATATATAAATGATTATCTAATGTTCTCTTGTGTCATCTTCAATTTTATTCTGTCCAATTTTTCTTCTTATGGAACATCTGATAGGGAAAGAATTTAACATAAGAATTAATATCATAGACAACTATGCAAATATAAGCAACAATGCAAGTACTTCAATAGTAATAAATATCAAAGTAAGACATTTGCATGTGTAACTGAATGTCTCATTGATATCAAAACTTGGCATTTGTAAATGTATGTTTCTCTATATATAGAAAAGAAAGTGAGAAGAATGAAGAAAGAGAAAAATAGGGAAGTGAACAAGATATTATTTATTGCTTTGCACAGCCTTACCCAAAGGTTCTCTTTGTAATAGCTTTACACCAGGAAAGCAAAATTCAGGAGTTCTCATGTTGTCCTCTTCATGAAGAAGAGGAACTAGGCTACCTTAACAACTCAAACTTGGAACTAATTTCAGTAGAAGATTACCACTGTGGATCAGCTCAAAGAGATGTGTAGCCAGATGTATCAATTTGATGTAGTTGGAGGAGGCAGAAACCAAGAAATTGCCAATATTTTTTGCACTGTTCTTATTTGGAATTGTCCCAATATTCAATTGTGATTAAATTAAACCAGGTAAGAGTATATGTCTCAAACTGACTAGTCAGCTGCTGGTATAGCCTGTCAGAGGGCAGCCATGATAAGCTCCTGTCTACAAACACAACATGGCCTCTTTAGTAGTGCCAGGGTTTGTGAACAGGCGCCAAACTCTAACATTTCTTTTTCATAGCTTTGTA
Organism: Tokudaia tokunoshimensis; assembly: GCA_036184795.1. Lineage (NCBI taxonomy): Eukaryota > Metazoa > Chordata > Mammalia > Rodentia > Muridae > Tokudaia > Tokudaia tokunoshimensis. Next base: position 35,897,872 of record BTHU01000001.1, on the reverse strand, counting down.
AATGAGTTACACCTTTCCTCACTTCTGTGATTTTACTGGAATAAAAGAAAGAGTTTGATCTGTAGACTATTATAGAGACTTATGTCTCAAAGATTACCATGAAGCTCAAGCAATGAATTATTATACCATGCCTCCTCTTTTCCTTCCTCTGTTTCCTGTATCAATAGGAAAATTATATTTCCCCAAACTAATGGAGTATGCTAGATACCCATGGCAGAAAAACATAGTGGCTACACCCCTTTAAGTATGTATGTATGTATGTATGTATGTATGTATGTATGTATGTATGCATGCATGCATGTATCTGTCTATCTATCTATCTATCTATCTATCTATCTATCTATCTATCTATCTATCTATCTATCTATCTATCTATCTGTTAGACTTGCATGTGTTCCCGAAGAATCATTCATAAAATATTTACTCATAAAGCCTACAAAGGACAGGTTTTTCTGGAAAATCTTGGGAGATTATGTGGAATGACGAGAAAAACCAAGTTTCTAGGTTTCTAGTTTAAGTTATAAGGAAAACTTAAAATGGTCTTTGTTGTTAAATATTAAAATATAAACAAAAAGGTTAGATATATACATTTAGAGGCTTGTGAATTGTGAATATCAATGCTGAGAGTGGATTAGTTCACTATCATTTGTTGACTAACAAGGCTCTAGACATGTCTAAATCAGTAAAGCCTGATATCACATTGGTTGGTTGCCTTCTATTCATACAAAGCATTCATATTACTGAAGAAGTTGATTTATTTGTATTTGTGACCTGGAAAAATAAAACTAGGAATAGCCCAAAAAATCCCATTCTCGATAGATAGCACCAAAATCCAAGTATGAACCACTAACTATACTACAGAAAATTAAGTTTCAAATCCATAAGCACTTGTGGATTTTGCTGTCTCAAAATGAAAGCTTATGGTGAAAATATACCACCTAGTACAGTAATGGCTTGAGTAGTTAATGCAGAGAATCAGAATTCTTACTGGATTATATGCCCATTCTAGTAGGGCAAAAATCACAGGTGGTATGAGTCACTTAGAGAAATACTTGTGACAAGAGAACTCATGGGCTCCAGTAAAGAAGCATCTCCTATAAATTAGTTACATGTACTAGATAAAGTGTTTCTCTATATTTGTGCTTACAATCATGTGGTGTTGCTATACTTCATGAATTTAAATACAGTTTTCTATATCTTCATTTTCATCATTTCTGTCAGCTATTCTTCATAGTGTCTATTTTGAAGAAATCCATTTTTCTCAAAGCATGGCATTTATAAAAAAAAAAACAGTATCCAATTGAGTACCTAAGAAAATGTCTTATACCTGATAATAAGAATCTATTAGTATTTATTTATCTGTTAGTGTTCCCAAGTGTGTACAAAGACATGCATGCAGGAGCCAGAGTAGAATACCTGGTGCCCTTCTGTATCATATTTGCCCTCATACCTCGGGTACTACACTGCAACAATAGCTTGACTCTCCAAACAAACTTCAGTGATTCCAATTTCCTCTATTTCCCCAAAACACTGGGTACATGCATGTACAGCAACATTTGTCTTTGTACATGATTTTTGGAGATGAAATCATAAGTCTTTTTGCTTTCTCAGAAAGAGATCTTATTCTCTATTCGAAATAGTCTTCTTAAGACCTGAGGAGTGTTATAGCTATAGAACAGGTGGGAAAGATGCTCAGAGACCAGCCCTCTGAACCTTTCAAACACTGTATGGGTGAGCATAAGATACACAGCACCCCACTTTCCCCTATGCAAATCAATACAAACAGGGAAGATCTCTACATATTCACTAGTTGTTATAAAGCACAGACAGAAGTGGGCACTCAGAGGCATGCCAGGTGTATGCCCTACCTGGAGTGGGAACCACTACACTGTGTAAATGTGTGGTGTACATAATGGAGAGAAAGTGGGGAAGAACCATTTGATCATTATTTAGAGTGGTGGAAGTGGATATGCCAGGGAGGAGAGGAATAGCAATTTTTGATTAGCCAGCCTATCTGCCTGACACCATGGTGAAACGCTTGACCAAGCTCCCTCTAAGGGTCATCCCTTGGTCTCTGGCTATACAGTAGCAGAGCTCAGTGTTAATGTCTGTGACTCATACTACCACTGGAAAACATGGAAGTGTTAGTGGTCTGGGCAGCGAGCAGCAGGGATCATATGGATGTACAGTTGCTTTGAGGAAGTAGTAATGCCTTTTACTGGCTCCTTCACACTGGTGCTCTTGAAAGTTGGCCCCACTTCTCACGTGCGGCAGCACTTGGAAGGTTGGATTCTCTACCATGTCAGGCCATCACCATGGAGCTTGCCTGTTCCTGGGGGCACTGTGAGGGTATATATGTGAGAGGGCTGACCTTGCCTAGGCTACTATGTGATGGCAACCCTTTCAAAGAAGTGATCCAACCCTTTCCAATTTCCTTGCCAATTACCTCAGTTGGGAAATGTGGCCTGAAATTCATGAGAGTGGAAGAGCTGGCCCTGCCTCTCACAGACTATAGCATTTGGGAGAGTGTGCCCTGTGCCTTCACTAGGCAGGACAGTAGAGTGTAGCTGGCTCTAATTTATGGGTATGGTTGAGCCAGCTTTGGCCCAAGGGCATGAGAGCTGAATCCATAATAAAATAAAAAAGAAGAGAAAGAAGGAGGGGGAAGAAAAGAAGAAGAAGAAGAAGAAGAAGAAGAAGAAGAAGAAGAAGAAGAAGAAGAAGAAGAAGAAGAAGAAGAAGAAGAAGAAGAAGAAGAATTATTCTCCTTATCACTGGCATAAGAAATTCAAGATTTTTCATTAGCTATGATAGCTTCTGGGTTCCTTCAATCACTATTCAGAAGTATCAGTTATACACTTCCAATTCTGCAGTCACATTTAGAGTTTCTTTCCCTGGTAACTCTCTTCAAAGGGATAAGCTTCATGTAGTTTAACTAACCTACCAATTTTGTCCTCTTAGGTAAAGATTGCTTGACCACAGTGGCTTATGGCACCACCATATTTGTCTCCAATTCAAAAGTCCAGCTCTGGAGTTAAGCTGCTCTGTTTCAACCTTCTCAAACCATCCAAATCTCCTTAAGGATTTAGTGTCCCTCCGGATCCTGGAGCCTGCCATAACTGTCTGGGCATCTCTAGATAATAAGATCCTTTCCTCTCCATGTACTAAAACACTTATCCCTTTTCCAAATAAGCCTCCCCCTGTCTACCTGGCCAGATCTTTTCTCATTAACTTGATCTAAGGACACATCTACTGGGAAAGTGATGCATGAGCTGTAGAAGGGTATGCTACTCATGCGGACAGTAGAAATGTGTGGCATTTGGTGGCTTGTGAGGATGTAGCTGCTCTGTGATGAAGGTGAGCTGTTTATAGAATGTGGAGAGATTCAAATATTCCTCCATTTTGCTTATTACAAAAGATGAGACAATTGAAAGGGATGGCAGGAGAGGCAGGCATGGCGGTTCAATGTACATTGCATTACTTCTGGATGACTTTGAGCCCCAAGAAAATGGCATAGCTGGCCAAGTCCAGATAAAGAAGGCTGTTTCTCACTTTGTTACGGCTCCTGAAGATCATGTGATATAGGCAGGGTTTTTAAAAAATTTGTTTTACTGGGTTCTTATAACTCTACCTCCCTTCCAACCCTTTTTCATCCTAACACCCCAACACTAGTTAAGAGAAAAAAAAACTTAGAAGGGAAAGGGGATGTGGTACTCTATATTGTACTTCTTATTGAGTTTCAATGATCAAACTCCCATTTTTGTCAAGAAATCAAGCAGTCCAATAAACCAGTAATAATACACGCAACAGCAGAACAAAAATTCAGCAGTGGGGACAGAAACAAGGGCAGCAGCAACTGCAGGAATTCTGAGGACTCTCACATTTATACCCTCTCAGTTATCTACTGCTTTGGACAATCTACAGCAGCATCATATTCTATACTGTGATCATTAAAACAATTATTCACACAACATAATTGGGTTTTTATAGAAAACAGAATAATTACTACATTCTGGAGTTAGGAAAATGAAGGCAGTTTCAGTAAGTCTGTACTACATAGGGATAGCAATTTTAATGCTCTCTGAGATCAAAGTTTGAGGAATCCACTGGAGCTGGATTTATATATGAATGATACAAAAGAGAACCTAAAGAAGTTTAGGAGGAATTATTTTTAGGTGTACATTTGAAACTTTTAGTACAATGGTCCTGTGTAAAGGGGAGGGCAGTCTTAAGACCAGGGAAATTTTTAGGTTACAAAACAATTTAACTTTTACATATGTCAGCATTACCATATGCACCATAGAAATGTCAGTAGACTCACATATTTAAGACATACTAAACGCAGATAAGGCCAAAACGTTTGTGGGTTAAAAGCATTAACACACTTAAAATTTTAACTATTGACTATGGTAATATTAGAAATAATTTACCAGATCAAGATTAATAGCTTATCAGAAATTCATTGCTAAGTTTCTGAACTTTTAAAGTCTTAATTTAACAAGCAAAAGAAATCTGAAAAATATTTTCAGTGACATTGAAAATGTCATGAAATATGATGTGGCCTGAGGTACATGGCTGACTCATGCCAAGATGTACACTTGAGTAATTATGCCATGTATCAAGGAGTTTATTAGGGTAAGGGAGAGGAGCAAGCCATGCAGACAGGCAGATAGACCTATGAGTGCTGAACCATGAGGGCAAATAAATGGGTGGTGTTTGCAGAGAAGGATAAAAAGGGGTGAGAGAGATCACCAATCAGAGATTGTATGAGAGAGAACTGGGTTGGGATTCCTTTTATCAGCCCCCCACACACACACCTGGCACACCTGGAGGTGGCCGCAGATGATGACAATAGTAATTGCTGGGTCTCCAAGGGCAGCCTAGTAGAATCATCTGTAAGCTAACACTTAGGCTTTACTTCCTTCTTACTCTGATGAAATTTGTCCTTCTGAGATCTCTGTGGTGCCTGGTAATGGCTGGCCCTAACAGCCAAGGACAACAGTTCCCTCTTCTGCCCTAAATGGGGCCACATGTTAGTTCACTTCATCCTTGTTTTGCCTAACTGTCCAATTACTTTCTTGGGAGAGATATCATGAATAAGTTATGCATTTCCTTTGTTTACAGCTAACTTTAGCTTTTGAAGTCCTAATTCATGAAGTGAAAGAAATCTGAACCATATTTTGTACATGTTATATGTTTTAACTTTCACTCTTATATCTTTAAAAATTGCTTTTACACACCCAGAGAAACTCTCTTAGACCTTCATAACTTAAGTTTACATATCTTAAAATACTTTACATCCTGTTACACCTCACATAAATTTTCATATCTACTGACATAAACTTTATATTTTTTCATCCTATCATCTACCATGTGACACAGATTGATGATTATTGAGAGGAGTCATGACAAAATGAGTTTCTTTAAATAGAGAATAAAATATTATATTGAATCTGTTTTGTGAGTTTATCTCATTTTAGAGTCTGTTTGCAATCAAAGTTGAGTATTGACATAGTAGTACATTAATAAACGTGAGCCCAGATCCCTGCTTATACTATAGGAAAAGACTTGATAAAACAATTGAAATGTTGATGTCAGAGCTGTTATACTTGCTGCTATAAAACTGGCCAATTTATCCTTGGCCTAATTGTCAATGCCATCAGTGACCTGATAAAGATATATTTCATCTGAGTAAGCAGGAAACAAACACCAAGCAGCTCCTAAATCTAAGAAAAATGACACTTAGTGGTTGTTGTGTTCCTCCTTGATAATCTCAGTTTCTTTGGGGACAGAGGTACCAGGGTATCATCAATCTTTGGCTGACAGTCCAAGAAGATTCAACAGACTTTCCTGTGAAGTAGAAACTTGAAGAACCAGCCTACCTTGTCTAAGTAAAGCAGGGCAATCAGCTTCTCACTGCCATGCTTTTTCAGAGTTTGAACAGTATCCTGGCTTCAGGCAAGGCAGTAGGCAATTTTTCACCTAGTGTTCAGCTATGCCACATTCCAAACTGCCTTCAGGTGGAGTACTTCTGTTCTCCATCATATTTGCAGGAGATCGTAGGGATAAGCCCAAGAGCAGGCACTTCTTTCTATCATATGAAGTTTTAGTGCAAAATTCTATCAGACCTTCAAAGAATACCTAATACAAATTGTCTTCAAACTATTCCACAAAATAGAAACAAACGGAACACTACCCAAATTGTTCTATAAATCAACAATTACAATTATACCTAAACCACACAAAAAGAACTTCAGACAAATTATCCTTATGAATATCAATGCAAAAATACACAACAAAATTGAGAACTCACTACCAAACTTTTTTTTTTGAGTTTGATTGGCCCTATATTCTTTTTGGACAACTGTTTCAACTGAGGAAAAAGATTCCATGGAGAGACATTAGAAGAATACAAATTAATACATTCTTATCCCCCTATACAAAGCTCAAGTCCAAGGAGATGAAGGACCTCCACATAAAACTAGATATACTGAATCTAATAGAAGAGAAAGTGGGAAAAAGCCATGAACAAATGGACACAGAGGAAAATTTCCTTAAGAGAACACCAATGGCTTATGCTCTACTAAGATCAAGAATTGACAAATGAGATCTCATAAAATTGTAAAGCTTCTGTAAGGCAAAGGACAGTATCAATAGGACAAAACAGCAACCAACAGACAGGGAAAGATCTTTAACAACCTTACATCAGATAGAGTGCTCATATCCAATATATACAAGAGCACAAGAAATTAGACTCCAGTCAATCACATAACCATATTATAAAATTGGGTACAGAGATAAACAAAGAATTCTCAACTGAGGACACTCAAATGGTTGAGAGGCACCTAAAGAAATGTTCAACATCCTTAGTCATCAGGGAAATGCAAATCAAAACAACACTGAGATTTCACCTCACATCACTCAGAATCCTTAAGATCAAAAACTCAGGTGACACCTAACCCTAAAGAGACTGGAGTTCCCAGAGAGTTTAGAGGTCATGGGTTGGGGGCGGGGAGAGATATCCATGTGGAGACAGGAGCATGGGTAGGAGGTATGGAATGTGGAACAGTTGGAGGGCAGATGGGGGGACTAAAATATGAAGTGTAAAAAAGTAAATCTATCAATTAATTTTAAAAACCTCAGGTGCCAGCAGATGCTGGAGAGTATGTAGATGAAGAAAAACACTCCTCCATTGTTGGTGGAATTGCACACTTGTTCACCCATTCTTGAAATCAGTCTTGTTGTTCCTCAGAAAATTGGACATAACGTTACCTGGGGACCCAGCTATACCACTCCTGAGCATATATACCCAAAAGATGCTCCAATATATTACAAGGGCACATGTTCCACTATGTTCATAGCTTCCTTATTTATAAAAGCAGGAAGTTGGAAAGAACCCAGATGTCCTTTAACAGAGGAATGGATACAGAAAATATATAACATGTACACAATGGAGTATTACTCAGATGTTAAAAACAATGAATTCATGAAATTCTTAGGCAAATGGATGAAACTAGAAAATATCATCCTGAGTGAGGTAACACAATCACAAAAGAACACACATGGCATACACTCACTGATAACTGAATATTAGCCCAAAAGCTTAGAATGCCCAAGATACAATTCACAGACCACAGGAAACTCAAGAAGGAAGACAAAATTGTGGGTCATTCAGTCATTCTTAGAAGGGGTAACAAAATACTCAAGGGAGCAAATATGGAGGCAAAGTGTGGATCAGAGACGGAAGGACAGGCCATCCAGAGACTATCCCACTTGGGGATCCAATCCATATACATTCACCCAATGGATACACTATGGTGGATACCAAGAAGTTCATGCTGATAGGAGCCTGTCATAGCTGTCTCCAGAGAGGCTCTGCCAGAGTCTGACATATACAAAAGCAGATGCCTGTAGTCAACCTTTGAACATATCACAGGGTCCCAAGTGGAGTAGTTAGAGAAAGAACTGAAGGAACTGAAGAGGTCTATAACCCCATAGGAAGAACAACAATATCAACATACCAGAGCTCCCAAGGTCTAATTCACCAACCAAGGAGTACTCATGGCTCCAACTGTATATCTAGCAGAGAAAGCCCTTGCTGGAAATACATGGGATAAGAGTCCCTTGGTTTCTCTAAGGTTCAATGCCCCAGTGTAGGGAAATGCAAGAGCAGGGAAGTGGGAATTGGTGGTTGGGTAGGCACACACTCTCATAGAAGCAGGAGGAGGAGGGATGGGATAGGGGATTTCTGGGAGAGAAATTGGGAATGAGATCACATTTGAAATGTAATAATAGTGACCTATTGAAGATAAAGAAAATTAAGCAGAGAAAGAGATGCACCTTGGAAAATAGAAGAAAAATTCAAAAAGTTTGTCTTTAGTCTGAGTTCTTGGGGAAAATTGAAAAAAAAGCCACCTTCTCTGCCTGTTTAATTGTGACAGGCATTAAAAACTAACATGAATGTCATAGACTTATCCATGATGAAGCAGTACTTGTAAGACAAGTCTATACACATATGGGCAATTAACCAATCATATTTGCTTAACTATACTTGTCATTTAAAACATTAATTGCCTATCATTATCCTCACTGCCTATTACATTTTGCAACATATTAAATGTTGGAACACATAGCTTCTATATAGAAAACCACTTTATAGAGTATGGCAGTTCAATAAGGACAGCCCTATCCTTCTATACTTGGGGAGTAATATATAACTCAGGAGAAAAATAGTAGTATTTCCATGGATCATCAATATATAAAGATATCTTCCATGCCATGTAGACATTTATAATGGCACTATATGCTAAAAGGATTATAATGACTTCTCTTTTTTCTTTAAATGCTTTTTAATTTAATCATTTATTTATTTATTTACACTCCCAGTCCAACCTCTGAATATTCCAAATCTCATATCTCCTCCCCACCTCCCTATCTACATGAGGATATCCTCAACCCTCTACCCCTCATCACAACAGATCTCTAAATTCCCTGAATCTTCAGTTTCTTGAGGGTTAGGTGCATCTTTTCTGACTGAACCCAGACCTGGGAGTCCTCTGCTGTGCATGTATTGGGGGTCTCAGATCAGCTAGTGTATGGTGCCTGGTTGATGGTGCAGTGTTTGAGAGATTTCAGGGTTCCAGGTTTACTGAGACTGCTTGTCCTCCTACAGGGTCACTCTACTACTCAGCTTCTAACAGCTTTTTCCTAATTCAATCACAGTGGTCAGCTGTTTTTGTCCATTGGCTGAGTGTAAATATCTACATCTGATTCTTTCAGCTGCTTGCTGGGTCTTTCTGAGGGCAGTCATGACAGGGTCCTTATTTTGAGTGTTTCATAGTATCAGTAATAGTATCAGACCTTGGGAACTCCCCTTGAGCTGGATTCCACTTTAGGATTATCACTGGACCTTCTTTGCCTCAGGTTCTTCTACATTTCTATCCCTGCAGTTCTTCTAGACAGGAATTATGGGTGAGAGTTTTGACTGTGGGATGGCAACCCTGTCGTTTACTTGATGTCATATCCTTCAAACAGCTGATGGTATAGAACACACCAAGTATTGGCTAAGTAAAAGGTGTTTAATTTGTAAAACAATATGAAAAACAGAAGTGAAATGAAAGCACTACATTCATCAATTTTATAATTGATAATTAAGAGGGAAATCATGGAGAGACACACTGAAAAATTCTGGGAAATGTAAAGGATGTCTCAGAGAGAGTGCCTGAGAATTTTTCATAGCTTACAAGGTTATTAATTTATATGTACATTATTATTTCCAACAATGATCTATGTAGGAAACAACATACATCAAATCTACACATTCTCTCATACACATGCCTTATATTTGATGTTAGTATCTTAGTAGTAATGACTAATAGTTGTTTTTTTCTGACAAATAAGCCAATTCACACCAAATTAACATATATAGAGGCAGTTTATTGGTTTATTATGGACACCTCTCACATAGGTTCAATTATATTACAGGAGGGGGGTAAGGGCAGTTGCCATACAGATGAGAAAAAAGGTGAGGGGAAAGAAAGAAAGAAAGAAAGAAAGAAAGAAAGAAAGAAAGAAAGAAAGAAAGAAAGAAAGAAAGAAAGAAGAGAGAAAGAAGAAAGGAAGAAAGAAAGAAAAAAGAAAGAAAGAAAAAGGGCATGTTCATTTTCAATGTAAAGAAATGAAGAGAGTGACAAAGAGAGGGGGAGAGACAGCACAAAAAAGAAAGAGACAGAAGAGTAAGAAAGAAAGAAAGAAAGAAAGAAAGAAAGAAAGAAAGAAAGAAAGAAAGAAAGAAAGAAAGGAAGGAAGAAAGAAACAAAGAGAAAGAAAGCATGCTCACTTTCAGCAAAAAGAAATGAAGAGAGAGGGAAAGAGAGGGGGGAGAGAGAGAGTACAAAAGAGAAAGAGAGAGAGAGAAGGGTGAGTGATAAAGAGAAAGAGAGAGGGGGGTAGAGAGCAAGCTTAGTATTAATAAAATTTCTTCTGGTGTCATAATCTCCTAAACATAAATTCTAAACATGAAGCAAACTAAATATATTCCCCTCTATAATACCACTTGGCCATACAAAGAAAAAACTTACCATGGGTCTTATTGGTCAAAGGCACATGGAAAATATGTTAGAATTGTCTGACCAGAAATGCAGACATGGATCATGGTTCACTTTCAGATCTGCACTTCAGAATTATCAACTTCCAAGGTCATTTGCTTGTTCTTTATCTATTCCTGACCAATCTGGATTAATTTACTGGTTAAGAAATGGGATAATAAAATAATTAAGCTTGAGAGTAAGTATGTATATAAAATAATATTTCTGATAAAACAACCATACACTAATCCCCATATATATGTATATAAATATTAGGCATAGTAAAATATGTATATATATATCCATTCTTCTTGAAAGAATACATACTGTAATTTTTACAATTTTTCTATGTGTATTAGTCAAAATTACTTAGATGGATTGACAGAATATTTATTGTAAACAGATCCAACTGTCCTCTCCTCTCCAAAATTTTTGTCATGTATGAAAGATTTTTTTATACATGCTAGGCAACAATCTTCCATGTATTCACTCTCTTCCAACTAAATCAAGGAGTCAACATATCAAAATTACCCCCTTGAACTTCAAGCTTACATTTATATAATTGTCCGTTTGTTTGGGGTTTTTGGTTGTTTTAGGCCTGCTGCACCTAATTTATTTTCCTTATAATAATATACCCCTGTGGTAATTCCCTTGATGTTCATGTTCCACAAATAGTAATATAGAATCCAATAAATGTGTTTCACTCTTGCTTGAATCTATCCACTGCACATTTTCTTTCTACATTTAACATTACCTTTATGTACCTCCAATTATTTTGAAAAGTTTTTAGGTCATTTGATTTTGTGAAGGCTTTATTCAGGTTTTTATTAGTTCATTGTGCAATATCCATAGCGAGTCTAGGAGATAATATTTTGTAGGCTGAGATTTTTCACAACCTACTTTTAATAAGAATTCTCAAATGCTTAGACCCTTCTTCTATCACACCATTAAAAGGTAGGGAAGAAAGATCGTAAATAGGACAAGGGGTGTGGACCTATTTATAAGCAGATCTTTGGGGAAATTGCAATCTTTGTGAGGATACTAGAATTCCACTTCCAAATTCAGTAGTGTCAGCATACCAAACAAGAGTCAGCAACAGTGGCATGATCCAGAAGAAACAGTCAAGCTTCCACCAAATCAGCACAAGTCAGCAGCAGAGACCAGAACCTCAAGGGAAACCAGGAGAAGTTCTCTGCTATAACTTATTCAAGGAAGTAAAGATCAACTAAGTCATGAAACCATCAAATCATTGCAAGACTAGATCTGCAAGTGCCACAGTCACTGTCAATTGAGGTTTATTTATTCTGTCTCCAACCATAACATGATGTGGGTCTACATCAGCAAACCACCACTTGAATCTTAATCACATGACATGGCCAGAAACTTTCACTTCAATATTTTCTCCCTTCCCTTCTCATTTTCCTATCATTACCTCCCTTTGCTATCATATGTCCTTTATTTATTCCTCTCTGTTATATTTTGCATTCACATATATATTTCACCAATGGCAGAGTGAAAGAGAATTGCAGAGACATGGGTAGACAAAAAACAGACACAAACTCATTTAAATGCTTACATAATTGTGCTGGTGAACTTCTTCTTGTAAGACATTTCTAGAAAAAATGAAAAGAAGTCCCACAGATAGAAGCAAAGACATGAACATTAGTAGAAATGGAGGACACAGGTTCCTTTTGAAACAACTAATCGAAAGGTGATATAGAAGAATTCTAGATTTGTGCTGCATCTCTAACTAATACTGGGAAACCATGTTTATTTGACATTCTCTTCTATAAAAGTCTCATTTCATTAAGGAATAAACCTCATAATTATCTACATCACCAATATATCCACATTCAGCTGGAAAAATTATCTATATCACCAATATATCATGTTCAACAGGAAAAAAGAGTATTAGGATTCTCCTCCTGTGTATATGTGAGGTAGAATATTTGTCTCCCTATGTAGAGATTTCTCCTTAATAATTTGGGAAGAAGAATGTGCCTTGGAATAGAGTGTCTCATTTAAATATTTTCTGTGACTTGCATAACAGAGTGCATGTGCCTCCTCCATATATCTGGATATTCTCAAATTGTTTTAAACTTCATATCTTAACGCCTTTGTATTTTACTCTCAGATCCAGAATGTATTACCTAGAAGTACATAAGAGAAGCCACCAAAGTCTAGATTGTCTGGACAAATGCAGATTATCACACTATTCTGTTTCTTCAAACTGAAGTTGTCTTGTTTTCTGACATACTGAAAGTAGACATTACAAATTTTGCTCTAAGTTCAAGGTGAACTGATAGAATCAAGAACAGGAGACTTGATTATATTAGGATGGATGGTTCTGTCTCTCTCTTGTAAAATATGTTTGGGGACTGGCAGTCCTGAGAAGATTTAGTATTTTGTTCAGAACTCATAGGCCTACTAGAAGATAGTCCTTTTAGTTCCTTTGAGATCTAAGTATGAGAGGCATGAGCAGGCTTAATCAACAGGTTAAAACCACAGCAATGATGCACAGTATGAGAACTTTGTCTTTATTATCTTCATATAGAATGTGATGTGACATTATTAGAAGGTATATGTTACAGCAGAGGCAGGACATGTTTGTCTGGACTGTATGGGAAATGGCAGTTAGGCCCTGAGAGATGCCACCACTATAGATGAATCCTGTCTCTATTGTTGGTTCCCTTCCTCCATACTGTGCATATCAAGAACTCTGCTTTCATTGACAAAGACAATAGGTGCTAGAGTTCTAGATGATGTGGGATAAAGGAATAGAATAGTACAAAAATTAACTTCATAGCCCAATGATGTGATTCAGTGATAGAAAGCTTGCCTAATATGTGAAACACTAGATTTCTTCTACAGAAATAGAACTGACAATTAAGAGGGAAATAAACTCATTTTTTGAAGTAATTTAATACTTTCCCCAAACTTTTGACTATAATTCTAAGATATATAAAACATGAAGCTCCTATTAATTTGCCAAAGCACAGAGCCAGGTGACAGATAAGGAGCTGAAGGGGTTTGCAGCACCACAGGAGGAACAACAATATAAGTCACCCTGTACTCCCAGAGCTCCCAGGGACAAAACCATGAACCAAAGTGTTCACATGGAGTTTCCCATGCCTCCAGACACATAGGCAGCAGAGGATGGTCTTGTTAGACATCAAAGGGAGGAGAGACCCTTGGTCTTGGAAAGACTTGATGCCGTAGTGTAGAGGAATACCAGGACAGGAAAATGGGGGAGGGTTGATTCCGGAAGGGAAGATGGCATATGGGATTTTCAGGGCAGGGGGGAATCAGGAAAGGGGACAACATTTGAAATGTAAATAAAGAATATATCTAATTTAAAAAAAAGAATTTCCAGTAACAACCAGAGAAAAAATAGGATCTGCTGTCTTGTTTTTAGATTAGAAAAATTAGGGCACCATTGAGGATTAATGACTTTTTTTCTTATCAAACATCACCAAACCTTCAACTGCTTTAAAATATATTCTAAGTTAGATATTATTTGTCTTCATGTTCCCTGCTTTGATTTCTCCTATACCATGTACTGAGAATTTGCAATTTTGTGTTTATTTGTCAGTTGCTGTCATATAGATAAGGTAAGCTTCCACTATTAATGTAAGTATGAGTTAAGTTATTAACACACTTCTTATTAGCTTGATTACAGATCATATATTTGACAGAAGATGGATTGGATCAAATGAAAGACTTACTGCTCTTGCTTATATGGTTTGGTGAATGTTAGAAAGCCAGAAAATAATATTGATTGTGTAAGATTACTGGAATGAGGTAAAGGAATCCTTTTCAGAGCATCAAATATAATCAGCTGAAGCATCTATTAGATATAGCCATAATCACTCATTCCAATAGTATCAGGAAAAGTAATCCACTTATTAAATGACAGAAAAGTTCAGATGACACCTACTTGAGTATCCATATTATCAACCTTTTGTAAAATACTATTGTCTTAGGTCAGGATGGACTATATTGGCTGAGGTAAAATAGAGGAGTATGGCTCCATCAGTGGAGCTATGAGAGACAAAATATATTTTGTGAATAAACATATTATTTTGTAGCCTTTGGGTCAGAACAAACACAGCATTGTAGGTACTTAATGTACAGCTTCATAAATTGGCTCAATAAAACTCATTGGTTCCAAAGAGATAAACTTGGCAGAATTTAATGCTGTTTTCTTGTTGCAATGTTAAGTGGAAGGGTAAACATTGTTTATACCTCTATTTAATATTTTAAGTTTTTGCTTTATTTTTGAAGTCATAATATAATTTAAAATTCCCCTTCTCTGTTCTCCATTCATTTCTCTATTAAACATTTCTTGTTCTTTTTCAAATTCACTATATATATATAGTGATAGATTTCCTTCACATCAAGACCTAATAAAAATGCAGGCAAAATTAGTGAATTATTTGAGTGTCAAACTTTTTTTGAGTTTGATTTGCCCTATATTTTTATTTATTTATTATTGGACAAGTATTTCAATTGAGAAAGAAATTTCCATTACATTTTAATTAAGAAGATATTGGTAAGTGTGTATTTCTTCATGCAATGCATTGATTAGATAACTAACTCAAGTGGTATATTTTATGTATTCCTAAATAGCCTATAAAGATGGATCAAATGAATAATCTGAGAAGTTGAATGAAGTTTGTTCAGGAAATTTCAGGAGGCAAAGACCTGAAAAGTTTTAAGGTTACACTCATCTTTCTTTATAACTATGTTTATATTTATGTTTCAAAATTACATTACCACATAAAATGACAGTAATCCATCATGTTATTTACACAGCTATTGTGATAGTCTGATAATTATTTTAATGTGATGATCACAAGATACTTAAAAGATCAATTTTATTAATTTAATGGAACACTATTATAAATATTTAATTATACCAGAAAAAAATCATAGCTGAAACTTCAATTTTACATGTAAAATTAGATTTTGTACAAAATTTTGTTATTCTAACAATGACACAATATATTAAAATTAATAGGAATGATATGATAACTTGGAGTCTTTAGGAATATCTCACCAATATAGGTGTTTGGAGTCTGTAACTCATGGATAAGAAATTCTTGTCTTGTATTATTTAAAATATATCTAAACAATTTATTTAAGAAATACAGGTTTTTTGTACACTTCATCAATTTTACATATATCTTTGCCTTATCTCTAAGTGTTAAAATTGGAGAGATGAATTAGTCTATAATCTCCATGCAGTAGAGCAGAAGGACTTGGGTTCCTACCACTTGAATCAGCATAGCAACAAACAAACTATAAATAATCATGATAAAGTCTACCAGTAGTAACTATATTAAATGTTGATCTATGGGTTTAATGATAGACTGTCTCAAAAAGAAAAGTTGTGGATCAATCAAGGAAACTGTGAATTTGAATGGTCACCTGTACATTTCTCTGTATACACCTAAACTCCATGTACACCTGAACAAAAATATACACATCTACCTTCCCTGCTAAGATACATTAGTAAGTTTCTAACCATTTTTTCTTTGGAGACAAGGGCTTGTTATCTTGGCTGGAATGATCTGATACTTCTTACGTAGAGTGTGCAGGCCTCAAATTAGCAGAAATCCACATGACACTGTCTTCCATGCAATCACATGAAGGACATACATAATAAGTCTATCTTAGTTGCTCATTTTTTGGCAGTACATTTTACTCAACTTTCCTGGTTTCCCCTCTGAAAACTCTCTATCCCATACCCCCTCTATCTGCTTACTAACCCTCCCTCTCCTGCTTCCCTGTCCTGGCATTTCCCTATACTGGGGCATCGATCCTTCTCAGGACCAAGGGCCTCTCCTCCCTTTGATGTTCAACAAGACCATCCTCTTCTACATATGCAGCTGGAGACATGGGTCCCTCCATGTGTACTTTTTGGTTGGTGGTTTAGTCCCTGGGCGCTTTGGGCTTACTGCTTGGTTGATATTGTTCCTCCTGTGAGTTTGCAAAACCCTTCATCTCCTTGAGTCCTTTCTTTAGCTCCTCCACTGGGGACGCTGTGCTCAGTCGAATGGTTGACTGAGAGCATCCACCTCTGTATTTGTTAGGCACTGGCAGAACCTCTCAGGAGACAGTTATATCAGGCTCCTGCTAAAAAGTGCTTGTTGGCGTCCACATTAGTGTCTGGGTTTGGTGATTTTATATGAGATGGATTCCCAGGTAGGGCAGTCTCTGGATGGTCTTTCTTTCAGTCTGTTACACATTTAGTCCCTGTATCTCTACTCATGGGTATTTTGTTCCCCCTTCTAAGAAGGAACAATGTATCCATACTTTGGTCTTTTTTTCTTCTTGAGCTTTATTGGGTCTGTGTATTGTATCTTGGGTATTCTGAGCTACTGGGCTAATATACACTTATCAGTGAGTGAATACAATGTGTGTTCTGGGTTGGTGGACCTATCACAAAATGAGGGGTCATTCCTAACCTATGGATATGGTCTCTACAGTTTCTCTCTCCCCTTTGTTGGGTATATCAACTAATGTCATCCCCTTTTGTTTCTAGCAGCCTCATGCTTTTATGGCATCTGGGATTTGCTGGTAGCTATCTCCAGTTCCTCATCCCCCAATGCTACACACCTCTATTCATTTTCCTAATCTTCTGTAAATTTCCCTGTCTCCTCCCACACCTGTTCCTACCCTACCTTTTCCCCTTTGCTTCCTCTCTCCATCCCAAGTCTCTCACTCCCTCTACCTCCTGTGATTATTTTGTTCCCCTTTCTATGTAAGACTGAAGCATCCACACTTTAATCTTCCTTTGTATTGAACTTTGTATCATCAGTGAGTTCTATTGTGGGTATTTTGAGCATTTTTCTTAATATCAACTTATCTGTGAGTATATACCATGTTTGTTCTCTTTTGACTCGGTTACCTCACTCAGGATATTTTCTAGTATCATCCATTAATTTAAATCCCTTTAAATTTCATTTTATTGTATGCTAAGTCTTCAGTCCTTCCCAAGAAATTATTTGAGATTTAATCCAGATGACTACTCTCCCTAATTACATTTCTTTGAGATTTTCTTTCATGAGTTTAGAAGTCCTATACTCAAGGTAATGTACTTGATCTTTGATATGGAAATGACTTTCCTATATTCTTAAGTGAGGAGACCAAGATTGTAATAAAAATACAGTTTGAAATCACCGTCTGTTTCCACTTCCTGAAACACTAAAGAGAATAGGATGATTGCATTCCCATGAAGTTGTGAGGTTTTATCTTTTATGTCTATTAGCATTTCTCCTGTATAAACCAGAAAGGAATCGTGTGCCTAAGAATGAAGGCCCTAGAGCAATACACTTCCTGGTAACAGCAGATTCTTCCTTAATATATCAGGGAATTGTTTATGTGGACAGTCATTCTTCTTTTTAATCTCCTCTTATCCCACGCTCAATTCCTGGTACTTGTACTATGAATAGATAAATATAGGTCCACAAATATAAGCTGTCTGACCAAAAATAAATGATAATATTTTAATATCATCTTTTCTGATGTACTGAAAATTATTGATAAAAAGTGTGCTTTGATTTCAGGGTGGGTAATGCCTGAAACTCAAGAAGAGTTGTCTTGTGTGAATTTCCAGGAAAGGACTTTATTACAGACTTACATGACTGAGGGGATTTTAGTCTTTACTGAAAAATCACATTTGCCAGCAGCTAGTACTTTGTGTCCTTCGAGAGCTCAGAAATCTCACTAAGCACAATCATTGTGCCTAAAAGCTTGTCACTGCAATACTGCTAATGCATTTTGGGGAGTTGTACCTTTACTTTGCTGTAGGTCCAATATGAGAAGTGAAGCATATCCTCTGAGGGAGCAATGTACTATAGCAAAAGAGGAGTCTGTTTATCTAGACTGCCTAGGAGATGACAACTATACTCATGTAAATGTACTGATACATACATGAACCCGTTGACTGTAGCAACTTTCCTACTCCTTTGTTGTAGGTAAAAAGAATCCAACTTGTCTTTTTTTAAGATTTTTTATTTATTTTTTATATATGAGTACATATTTTATTTATTTTATATGTATGAATACTCTTTTTTTTTTTTTTTTTTTTTTTTTTAATTTAATTTTATTTTATTTTTTTAATTTACATTCCAAATCACTTCCCCTTTCCCGTTTCCTCCCTCCCCGAAAGTCCCATAAGCCCCCTTCCCTCCCTCTTTTCTCCGTTCAACCCCCTCTCATTACTCTGTCCTGGCGTTCCCCTACATCCAGTCTTTCCAGGACCAGGGGTCTCTCCTTCCATCTTTTTAGAAATCTATTGATATGCTGATTGTGTCTAGGGTATTCTGAGATTCTGGGTCAATATCCCCTTATCAGTGACTTCATACCATGTGTGATCTTTTGTGATTGGGTTACCTCACTAAGGATGATATTTTCAAGTTCTGACCATTTGCCTAGGAATTTCGTGAATTCATTGTTTTTAATTGCAGAGTAGTATTCCATTGTGTAAATATACCACATCTTCTGAATCCATTCCTCCGTTGAGGGACATCTGGGTTCTTTCCAGCTTCTGGCTATTATAAATAAGGCTGCTATGAATATAGTGGAGCATGTGTCCTTATTGCATGCAGGTAAAGTCTCTGGGTATATGCCCAGGAGTGGTATAGCCGGATCCTCCGGAAGTGTCATGCCCAGTTTTCTGAGGAGCCGCCAGACTGCTTTCCAGAGTGGTTGTACCAGCCTGCAATTCCACCAGCAGTGGAGGAGTGTTCCTCTTTCTCCACATCCTCGCCAACAACTGCTGTCTCCTGTGTTTTTGATCTTAGCCATCCTGACTGGTGTGAGATGGAATCTCAGGGTTGTTTTGATTTGCATTTCCCTAATGACTAAGGATGATGAACATCTCTTTAGGTGCTTCTCAGCCATTAGATATTCTTCAGGTGAGAACTCTTTGTGGAGCTCTGTACCCCATTTTTTAATAGGGTTACTTGCCTCTCTGGAGTTTAACTTCTTGAGTTCTTTGTATATCTTGGATATTAGCCCTCTGTCGGATGTAAGGTTGGTAAAGATCATTTCCCAGTTAGTTGGTTGCCGCTTTGTCTTTTTGACGGTGTCTTTTGCCTTGCAAAAACTTTGTAATTTAATGAGGTCCCATTTGTCTATTCTTGATCTTAGAGTATAAGCTATTGGAGTTCTGTTCAGGAAATTCTCCCCTGTGCCCATATGTTCAAGGTTCTTCCCTAGTTTCCCTTCTATTAGTTTCAGTGTGTCTGGTTTTATGTGGAGATCTTTGATCCACTTAGAATTGAGCTTAGTGCAAGGAGATAAGGATGGGTCAATTTGCATTCTTCTGCATGTTGACCTCCAGCTGAGCCAGCACCATTTGTTGAAAAGGCTATCTTTTTTCCACTGGATGGTTTTAGCTCCTTTGTCAAAGATCAAGTGACCATAGGAGTGTGGATTCATTTCTGGGTCTTCAATTCTGTTCCATTGATCTACATGTCTGTTACTGTACCAATACCATGCAGTTTTTAACACTATTGCTCTGTAGTACAGCTTGAGGTCCGGGATACTGATTCCCCCAGAGGTTCTTTTACTCTTGAGAATAGTTTTAGCTATTCTGGGTTTTCTGTTATTCCAGATGAATTTTTGAATTGCTCTTTCTAACTCTATGAAGAATTGAGTTGGGATTTTGATGGGGATTGCATTGAATCTGTGTATTACTTTTGGTAAGATGCTCATTTTTACTATATTAATCCTGCCAATCCATGAGCATGGCAGATTTTTCCATCTTCCGAGGTCTTCTTCAATTTCTTTCTTCAGAGACTTGAAGTTCTTGTCATACAGATCTTTCACTTGTTTGGTTAGCGTCACGCCAAGATACTTAATATGGTTTGTGGCTATCGTAAAGGGTATTATTTCTCTTACTTCTTTCTCAGCCTGCTTATCCTTTGAGTATAGGAAGGCTTCTGACTTGCTTGAGTTGATTTTATATCCGGCCACTTTGCTGAAGTCGTTTATCAGCTGTAGGAGTTCTCTGGTGGAGTTCTTTGGGTCGCTTATGTATACTATCATATCGTCTGCAAATAGTGATAGTTTGACTTCTTCCTTTCCAATTTGTATCCCTTTGACCTCTTTTTCTTGTCTAATTGCTCTAGCTAGAACTTCCTTAACTTAAAGAGAGAGATGCCGATGAACATACAAGAAGCCTACAGAACTCCAAACAGACTGGACCAGAACAGAAATACCTCCCGTCACATAATAATCAAAACACCGAATGTTCTAAACAAAGAAAGAATACTAAATGCAGTAAGAGAAAAGGGCCAAGTAACATACAAAGGAAGACCTATCCGAATCACATCAGACTTCTCACCAGAGACTATGAAAGCCAGAAGATCCTGGGCAGATCTCATGCAGACACTAAGACAGCACAAATGCCAGCCTAGACTACTATACCCAGCAAAACTCTCAATCACCATAGATGGAGAGACCAAGATATTCCATGATAAAACCAAATTTTCACAATATCTTTCCACAAATCCAGCCCTGCAACGGATAATAGGTGGAAACCTCCAATACAGGGAGAGAAACAACACCCTGGAAAAAATGAGATAATAACCTTCTTGAATCAAACCCAAAAGTAGATAACCACTCAAACATAAAGATAGCGTCAAGAATGGCAGATGGCAATAATCACTATGCCTTAATCTCTCTTAATATCAATGGTCTCAATTCCCCAATTAAAAGACATAGACTAGCAGACTGGATACGTAAACAGGACCCAGCTTTTTGCTGCATGCAGGAAACGCACCTCAGTGTCAAAGACAAACACTACCTCAGAGTAAAAGGCTGGAAAACAATTTTACAAGCAAATGGCCCCAAGAAACGAGGTGGAGTAGCCATCCTAATATCGGATAAAATTGATTTTCAACCCAAAGTCATCAAAAAAGACACAGAAGGACACTACATACTGATCAAGGGAAAAATCCACCATCAAGAACTCTCAATCCTGAATATCTATGCTCCAAATGCAAGGGCACCCTCATTCGTAAAAGAAACTTTACTAAAACTCAAAGCACACATCGCACCGCACACAATAATAGTGGGTGACTTCAACACCCCGCTCTCTGAAATGGATCGTTCAGGAAAGCAGAAACTAAACAGGGACACAGTGAATCTAATTGAAGCCTTGGACCAAATGGAACTAACTGATATATATAGAACATTTCATCCTAGAGCTAAAGAATACACCTTCTTCTCAGCTCCTCATGGTACCTTCTCCAAAATTGACCATATAATTGGTCACAAATCAGACCTCAACAGATACAAGAAGATAGAAATAATCCCATGCCTCCTATCAGATCACTATGGAATAAGGGTGGTCTTCAATGGCAACAAAAACAAAAGAAAACCCACGTACACATGGAGGCTGAACAATGCTCTACTCAATGATAACTTGGTCAAGGTGGAAATAAAGAAAGAAATCAAAGACTTTTTGAAAGTTAATGAAAATGAAGGCACAACATACCCTAACTTATGGGACACAATGAAAGCAGTGCTAAGAGGAAAATTCATAGCCCTGAGTGCCGCCAAAAAGAAACGGGAGACAGCATACACTAACAGCTTAATGGCACACCTGAAAGCCCTGGAACAAAAAGAAGCAAATACACCAAAGAGGAGTAGAAGGCAGGAAATCATCAAACTCAGGGCTGAAATCAATCAAGTAGAAACAAATAAAACCATACAAAGAATCAACAAAACGAGGAGTTGGTTCTTTGAGAAAATCAACAAGATAGATAAGCCCTTAGCCAGACTAACCAGAGGGCACAGAGATAGTATCCAAATTAATAAAATCAGAAACGAAAAGGGAGAGATAACAACAGAAACTGAGGAAATTCAAAAAATCATCAGATCCTACTACAAAAACCTGTATTCAACACAACTAGAAAATCTTGAGGAAATGGACAATTTCCTTGACAGATACCAAGTACCAAAATTAAATCAGGATCAAATAGACCATCTAAACCGTCCTATAACCCCTGAAGAAATAGAAGTTGTCATTGGAAGTCTTCCAACCAAAAAAAGCACAGGTCCAGATGGTTTTAGTGCAGAATTCTATCAGACCTTCAAAGAAGACCTAACACCAATACTCTTCAAACTGTTCCACAAAATAGAAACAGAAGGAACACTACCCAACTCGTTCTATGAAGCCACAATTACACTAATACCAAAAGCACACAAAGATCCGACAAAGAAAGAGAATCTCAGGCCAATCTCTCTTATGAATATCGATGCAAAAATACTCAATAAAATTCTTGCCAACCGAATCCAAGAACACATCAAAACGATCATTCACCACGATCAAGTAGGCTTCATCCCAGGGATGCAGGGATGGTTCAATATAAGGAAATCCATCAATGTAATCCACTACATAAACAATCTCAAAGAAAAAAACCACATGGTCATCTCATTAGATGCTGAGAAAGCATTTGACAAAATTCAGCATCCTTTCATGCTAAAGGTCTTGGAAAGATCAGGAATTCAAGGCCCATATCTAAACATAGTAAAAGCAATTTACAGCAAACCAGTAGCCAGCATCAATCTAAACGGAGAGAAACTTGAAGCAATCCCACTAAAATCAGGGACTAGACAAGGCTGCCCTCTCTCTCCATATCTTTTCAATATAGTATGAATACTCTTGGCTGCCTTCAGACACACCAGATGAGGACATCAGATACCATTACAGATGGTTGTGAGCCACCATGTGGTTGCTGGGATTTGAACTCAGGACCTCTGGAAGAACAGTCAGTGCTCTTAACTGCTGAGCCACCTCTCCAGCTGGAATTCAACTTGTCTTGCCAAAAAACTAAGCTTTAGAGTTTCTCATGATAATTTTGGAGAAGTGAAGGAAATTGTAAGAAAAACAATAACTGTAGACCTTAAGGTGGTAGCTAAGTCATAGAAAACTAAATACACTAAGTTCTAGGTTCATTGGCAGCGAAAGAAAAGTCCGTCTAAGAGAAAATAAACTTAGATTGTCTAAATGAGCCTTAGTTGTTTGCCCAGTGTTGTTACTCTATAATACCATGATGCTAAACCATCATAGCTCATTTTGATATGTACCAGCTAACATCCAGGTACAAGACAATCTCCCTCCAGAAACATGAAGAAAAAAAAAAGTACTATTTAGCATGCTTGAGTGAGAGATTGAAATTTTAGGGCATCATAGGATCTTAATTTTTATTCTCTTTTTCTAGTAATTTCACACAATCTACATTTTTAAATATTTAAGTGGCATGGAATGTTCATTTTCTCTATTTTGTGTGCTTTATATTTTGTCCCATAACGCACTATTTACCATTTTGTTTTCATCTTGCACTTCTGTGTCATGAACAAATTGATCAACCCAATATTGACAAAAACTAGATAAATGAAGTAATTTATGGTGTTATTGCTTATTTGAGAATATTGGGTCCAGTGAGCACATACTCCTCATTTCTTATTTGTTTGTTTACTTACTTTCTTTTTTTTTTTTTTTTTTGGTTTTTTGAGACAGGGTCTCTCTGTGTAGCCCTGGCTCTCCTGGAACTCACTTTGTCGACCAGGCTGGCCTCGAACTCAGAAATCCTCCTGCCTCTGCCTCCCAAGTGCTGGGATTAAAGGCGTGCGCCACCACTGCCCTGCTGTTTACTTACTTTCTTATTGTTTAAATTTTACCTCTTATACAACAAATGAAAGATTAGAAATTATTTAAAATTATAGGAATTGACTAAAGAAATATTTTTCAGAATATCTA
The DNA here is from genome assembly GCA_036184795.1 of Tokudaia tokunoshimensis. NCBI lineage: Eukaryota > Metazoa > Chordata > Mammalia > Rodentia > Muridae > Tokudaia > Tokudaia tokunoshimensis. The sequence continues at coordinate 35,873,506 of BTHU01000001.1, read as the reverse complement.
CTGCTAGGAATAGGTGGGTATATCCAGTCCTTGTTACAACAGTTCAGTCTTGCAGTATCACGAGGTCCAGAGAGGTTAAGAATTGTGTCTAGGAAGTGAGAATTCATTATTCTGAGCACCAAGACAGATCATATTTCTGTGCTCTTGATTCTTTTGTTCAGGAGTGATGTGGACTATCTATTTTCACTTTCCTCCTGCTTCTCACACTATGGTTTTATTTAAATTCTATCCCAAATCTTACCTCTATTCTAGTAGGAAGAGTGACAGCTTTTCCAATGAAGAGAAGTCAGTGATAACATATTTGTATATAGAATCCTTGAAAATGTCTGTGGGTCATGCCATAGATGAAACTTTTCATCTTTATGATCAAATGAACTGCATCTTTCCCTTGAAATTTAGACATATTCTCTCAGTAAACATGTCCCTGTAGAAATTCTAGTTTAATGGGAATGTTGACTGTACATGTGCAAATTGATCTAATCTTGAACACTTGTACTCATGATTGTGTAATAAAATATAATAGAGGATTTTAAATTTAGGAAACAATTCATTTAGCCAAAAAAGGAGAACCAGGCAGTGGTGGAGCATGCATTTAATCCCAGCACTTGGGAGGCAGAAGCAGGCAGATTTCTGAGTTCGAGGCCAGTGTGGCCTACAGAGTGAGTTCCAGGACAAACAGGTCTACAGAGAGAAACCTAGTCTCAAAAAACCAAACCAAAAAAGAAGAAAAAGAGGAAGAAGAAGAAGAAGAAGAAGAAGAAGAAGAAGAAGAAGAAGAAGAAGAAGAAGAAGAAGAAGAAGAAGAAGAAGAAAGAGAGAGAGAGAGAAAGAAAGAAAGAAAGAAAGAAAGAAAGAAAGAAAGAAAGAAAGAAAGAAAGAAAGAAAGAAAGAAAGAAAGAAAGAAAAGAAGCAATTGATTTTAATCCTGGAGAATTGTGAGCAAATAGCAATGGCCTGAATGCAGGCATAGCATTTGTGAAACCATTGTGACTAAATTTTTCTATATCTATAGTTTACAAGGGTTGTTGGAAAATAAGCTGCATTAGGAATATTATATTGGAAATATTTTTATTATTAATTAATTTGCTAACCCCTCATGCATAGACAGGTTTCTAGGTTTCATGTGGCAGTTATGAAGATTTTGTGGACCTTATGTGAACTTACATAGCTGTTTATCGCACCATGGATTGTGTGCCAATAATGGATCACTGAAATATGTTAACATTGTTAACACTGTGGTTTACTGACTTTTCAGTGCAGCAGGAATATTGAAGTTTATTTCTCCATTTAAAGCATGTAGAGAATCTTTGTATATTATGTGAGGAAATGCTCATATAGCAGGTATCCAGATAATTTTCAGTTCAAATCCTTCAAAAAGGATGTCCAAAATGTGTGCTGTATTTATAAATTGGATTCTGTTGTTTTCATGTTCTTATAGGCAGTACACTGTATTCTTTTTGCAAATATCTTGCAGTCCTCTTGCCATCATCCACTTACAAAGGAGGATTTACATATTATAAAGAAGAGTTTTTTAGTTAATTCTACTGCTGGAGTTCATTATATTAAAAATTAACATAAGTTTTTTTAGATTATTTATATGTGCATGCACATAAACTTGCATGTATGAGATGAATACTTTAAATAAAATTAAAATAATATTAACCTATTGCTTTTAGAGTCATGCTCTGTGCTTCTTGTTTTGACCCCTTTTTAACCTCACTATTGTCTTCTTTACCAGAGAATAGACTTCCTTATCATGTTTTCCATTTACATTACTTTATTTGTGTCCTTCTAAAAATTTTCTCATAACCCATGATCCATTTAACTATTTTAGACCTTGTGGTTATTTCAAGTTACTTGCTAACTTTTAAGGTTCAGTACTGTATATAAAAGAAGCATCATGCTCTATGTGTTGTTGAGGTATGGAAAACTTCACATAAATCACTTACAGTGCATAATGACATTTTGCCAGTATAACAGCACACCATGAATTTTCAGCAAAAAAAGACAATGGCAATGTTGTTTTTAACTAAAATAAATTGCTCATAAAACTTCTTCTTTATATTTTTCTCATAAAAGACATCTAGTGAGATATAACCCTGTGATTCTAGTTATTCCAACAATTATCCAAATGCATGTAATATAATACTTTGTGCATCATTTTGTGGAACTAAAATAACCTTCCTTCAGAGATTAAGAAAAGTTATGCAATAATTAATTTGTAAGCATTTATTGGACAATTTTCCCAAAGAATTTAGAAGTATTTCTCATTATTTGTACAACTCAATTCCCAGAACATATTGATGAAGCTCCCAGAAAACTTTATTACTGCATGTTTTATGCCATGGGAAATCTGAGGATAAAGTCTATATAATAAGTGAATGTGTCCTCATTAAGGAATATTAGCTAGACAGGAAACTATTAACAAGTGTAACCATTCCAACCAAGAATTATTAACATTTTGATTATACTGAAGAGGAAACTGAACAGCCGAAGTTCTGATATGAATGGGCCAAATGAACGACCATTGGTTGTTTTTACAAAACCCCTTACAATACCTCAAAATTGCAGCTTTTAGGAATCCTCATTTTTCTGGGATCAGTACTTCTCAGGCAGTGGTTTCCACATTCCTTGTGGCGTTCCATATTTTATATAATGCTTATCTGATACGTACATTATGAATTATAATATTTAGGAACTAATTAAAAAATATTTTCATGTTTGTGGGTCACCTCAACATGTGGATCTATATTAATGCCCCAACGCATTAAGAAGTTTGAAAATCACTCTCCAAGATGAATAAATCCCAAACTCTGCCCATTAAATTCATTTTAGTCTTGATTTTGTCTTTATTGATGATCTTGTAAGAAAAAAATGCCCAGATTTCACAAGACCTCAAAGATTTTGCTTGTGGGTATATAAGCCACTTCTGAGACACTTCTTTGATTTGAAGGATATCATAATGAATTACTGTGTTTTAAATAATGTCCTTCATTGTATTTCTATTGGTAAAATGTTTGTCCTTGAATTACTGGTGTTCAGTTTATCTTCACCATATTGTAATAATATTTGAGAGCCTTAGATAACAGGAACCCAAGTCAGAGTGTTGATTCATGTGTGAAGAAAATATGATAAAATATTTAAAATAATATTATAAAAGATTATAATTGGTTTCCTATCTAATGATTACTTCTCTTAAAACATTTATTAGACTGCCACTATACTATCACGATAACCTTGTTAATGATATTATGAATACCAACCATTTCATATTGCATAAGCATTCATTTGAATATGAGTTTAACAGTAAGAAAGGAAGAAAAAGGGACCAAAGCATGACTGTTCTCAGGCTCTTCCTCTTGAACATCCTTCCCCTCCTCTATTCAGGTTATTCATATTAAGCTCCCAAGAAAGAGACAAAATACACTATGTTATTACTTCTCTTATTACACCTCTTCTTGAAGAAATTCATGTCTATCAGTCCTCACAGCATGTTAGGGAGTAGGCAGTGGGATTAATGCCCATAAACAATTTTGGATTCATAATTATTCTGTTGAAAATACATATCTATATCTCTATCTATCTATCTGTTTATCTATCTATCTATCTATCTATCTATCTATCTATCTATCTATCTATCTATCTATCTCCATCTCCATCTCCATTTCTATATCTATCTATCTATCTCTATCTATCTATCTATATCTATATCTATATCTATATCTATATCTATATCTATATATATATAGATATGGGTCCTTCATTCACTAGTATACAGTTTATCTTTACCAAGTTTTAATAATAATGGATAGCCTGGATCTATGTGTCTCTGTATGTGTGTATGTATGCATGTGTGCATGTGTGTGTATGTGAATGTATATATAAATGTTTGCATATATATATAAATATATATATATAATATAATATATTTATATATTATATATTATATATATATTTATATTATGTGTGTGGGAGAGACATAGACAGAGAGACAAAGAGAGAATTAATAATATATATATATATACATATATATTTCCCCATACATAGTTCATCATAGTATAAGAACTGTTTTGTTGTTGTTTTATTTTTTAATTATTTTATTTTAATTTATATATACTCAAAACTGGGAAATTTACCTAGTCTATAATATTCATGAATTTGAGGAGAAGGACTTGAGTTGAGGTCCTTTGAAAATTCATATGTATAATTAAACAAAATTGACAGGAGATTGTTTATCTTTAATTTCAGCATGGGCTAGCTAGTCTATTAAATTTACTCATCTAAGTTTAATGGTACACTCTGTCTGACAATATACGGGGGAGATTGAATGAGAAAGACATATAATCTTGACCTCGTTCCACTATATACCTGTGTTCACACCTTAATTCCATGCACACATGAACAAGTACATGCACGTATACTTACACACATGATATGTAATTAAACAATTTTTTTTTAGAAAAGTACTCCTATGTTGCCTAGGACATAGCACCTTATATGTAGTTTGAGCTGCCTTCAAAATCACAAAGAGCCACAAGATTTTTGTTTTTTTTTAATCAGGCTCTGGCAGATACTTTCAGGAGACAGCTATATCAGCCTCCTGTCAGCATGCACTTCTTCACATCCACAATAGTGTCTGCGTTTGATTACTGTATATGGGGTGGAAGCCCAGATGGGGCAATCTCTGAATGGTGTTTCCTTTAGTAACTCATCTACACTTTGTCACCACATTTGTTCCTGTGAGTATTTTGATCCATCTTCTAAGAAGGACCAAAGCACCCACACTTTAGTCTTCTTTCTCCTTGCGCTTCATATGGTCTGTGAATTTTATCATGGATATTCTTGAGCTTTTGGGCTAATATCCACTTATCAGTGAATGCATACCATGTGTGTTCTTTTGTGCTTGGGTTATCTCACTCAGAATGATATTTTCCAGTTCCATCCATTTGCCCAAGTAGTATTCCACTGTGTAAATGTACCACATTTTCTATATCCATTCCTCTGTTGAAGGACTTTTGGGTTCTTTCCAGCTTCTGGCTATTATAAATAAGGCTGGTATGAACATAGAGGAACATGTGTCCTTGTTATATGTTGGAGCATCTTTTCAGTATATGCCCAGGAGTAGTACAGCTGGATCCTCAGGTAATACTATGTCCAATTATCTGAGTAAATTCGAGACACACACACACACAAACACACACACACACACACACACACACACACACACGTGCATGCGCGCACATGCATATATTATGTTTCCAACTATCCCTCCAACACCTTTCTAGTATCCTGTTATTTTTAGCTGCTCCTCTTGTATTCCTTTCCACAATCCACTATTCTCACCCTAGCTGGAGAAAATGTTTCTCCATTTTCTCTTCCATGGTCTCTTTTTCTCCCATTCCACACTTGATTCCAGTCCCTCTTCCAATCTGTTAGTTTTGTCTAGTCCCTTACATATGTCAGAGTATGCTTTATGAAACTTGTATATTATCTCATATATAAGAAAAAAAGCCTAGTTTTTAATTTACATAATGACTACCTTCAAAACAGCATCTTCATCAATATCAGATAGAAGTGGCAACAATGTTTATATCAGACGAGTTTTAAAAGAGCAGATGTACTGAGGTATTTAAGATGTGTATATATTAGTTTTCCACTTATGTTTATGGAATTTCACTTTTATAATTATTATTTGGATATTTTTTAAATCATGAAAGTCGCTAGTGATTTTCAGAGACTTTTATTTACTTTTATTGAATATTAAAATGATCATATAGTTCTTTGTCATTACTTGTATTAATGTAGTAGTTTACATGAGCTCTTGATATATTTAAGCTATTTCTACATATTTAGGTCACATTTACAATATAATATTCTAAATTTTTTTCTATCTGTTGGATAGTTTGGATTGTATTTTAGTATATAAATTCATTTTGTATTGTTATTTGATGTTTTTAATACAGCATATTTTATTTATCATCTTTCCACTTTTGCAACTTCTCCCAGATAATACTATCTCCCTGCCAATAAAATTTCATCCTCACTTGCTTGCGTGGAAGGTAACTATCTTTGCGTCTGTCTCATGCCTTCCAACAATAAAAACAAAACAAAACAAAACAAAACAAAAAAAACCAAATTAAAAACACAACACAAAACCTACAAAAAATAAAATGAATCAAATACCCACAAACTAACAATGAAACAAAAAAATAGATATTTTTTTGGTATTCCCATCCTTGAGTACTGCCGTGGATATATATATAACCACACCCCACACACACACACACACACACACACACACACACACACACATATATATATATATAAATATATATATATATATATACATATATATATATATATATATTTATATATATATATATATATATATATATATATGCCCTGGGGTTGATATAACCAATAACACTCAATTGGTAAAATAAATTTTCCCTTTCTACATAGCAGGAATCACTACAAATATTTTCTTGATTAAGGATGGTACTTTGTGTCTATTTTCATTTCTTAGTACTAGTATTTCTGTCTGTTTTGAGTCTGTGCTTGCCGTGTGTGTGCTGCTATATTCTGTTGATTCCTTATATGCATCACTGGGATGAAGTTTGATGAATACATCCCAATGAGTACCTAGTACGCTCAAGATTGTGGATATAGGTGGTCTCATGTCCATATAGTCACAGATAACTTAAATAACAGTTGTTATTAAAGAGTGAGAAAGTTTATGAGGTAAGATTGAATAATGATACTAGTGTTGTGGCAGTAGGTATTTAAGCATATGGAACTGGGTATGATTTTTTCAAAAATAAAAAAATTCAAATAATGATATAAGATGTCCAAAGTATACACACACGTGTGCATGAAACTATATACACACAAAGAATTGTTGAGAATGTACATATATATGTATATATATATAAATTATGTATAATTATTTATGTGTGCATACAATTCTATATATGTATATATAATTTATAATTTTTTATTTTATATTTTTTATATTTTTATTTATTCAAAATCATTTCCCCTTTCCCGTTTCCTCCCTCCCCGAAAGTCCCATAAGCCCCCTTCCCTCCTTCTTTTCCCCATTGAACCCCCTCTCTCTTCTCTGTCTCAGCATTCCCCTACATCCAGTCTTTCCAGGACAAGGGTTCTCTCCTTCCATTTTCTTGGAAATCTATTGATATGCGGATTGTATCTAGGGTATTCCGAGATTCTGGGTTAATATCCCCTTATCAGTGACTGCATACTCTGTGTGTTATTTTGTGATTGGGTTACATGACTAAGGATGATATTTTCCAGTTATGACCATTTGCCTAGGAATTTCGTGAATTCATTGTTTTTAATTGCAGAGTAGTATTCCATTGTGTAAATATAACATATCTTCTGAATCCATTTCTCCATTGAGGGACATCTGGGTTCTTTCCAGCTTCTGGCTATATAAATAAGTCTGCTACGAACATAGTGGAGGATGTGTCCTTATTGCATGCAGGGAAATTCTCTGGGTATATGCCCAGGAGTGATATAGCCGGATCATCCAGGAGTGTCATGCCCAGTTTTCTGAGGAACCGCCAGACTGCTTTCCAGAGTGGTTGTACCAGCTTGCAATCCCACCAGCAGTGGAGGGGTGTTCCTCTTTCTCCACATCCTCGCAAACAACTGCTGTCTCCTGTGTTTTTGATCTTAGCCATTCTCAATGGTGTGAGATGGAATCTCAGGGTTGTTTTGATTTGCATTTCCCTAATGACTAAGGATGATGAACATCTCTTTAGGTGTTTCTCAGCCATTAGATATTCTTCAGGTGAGAACTCTTTGTTTAGCTCTGTACCCCATTTTTAATAGGGTTACTTGCCTCTCTGGCGTTTAACTTCTTGAGTTGTTTGTATATATTGGATATTAGCACACTGTCGGATGTAGGGTTGGTAAAGATCATTTCTCAATTAGTTGGTTGCTGCTTAGTCTTTTTGACAGTGTATTTTGCTTTGCAAAAACTTTGTAATTTAATGAGGCCCCATTTGTCAATTCTTGATCTTAGAGCATAAGCTATTGGAGTTCCATTCAGGAAATTGTCCCCTGTGCCCATATGTTCAAGTTCTTCCCTAGTTTCCTTTCTATTAGTTTCAGTGTGTCTGATTTTATGTGTAGGTCCTTGATCCACTTGGAATTGAGCTCAGTGCTAGGAGATAAGAATGGGTCAATTTGCATTCTTCTGCAGGTTGACCTCCAGTTGAGCCAGCACCATTTGTTGAAAAGGCTATCTTTTTTCCACTGGATGGTTTTAGCTCCTTTGTCAAAGATCAAGTGACCATAGGAGTGTGGATTCATTTCTGGGTCTTCAATTCTGTTCCATTGATCTACATGCGTGTCACTGTACCAATACCATGCGGATTTTAACACTATTGCTCTGTAGTACAGCTTGAGGTCCGGGACACTGAATCCTTCAGAGGTTCTTTTACTCTTGAGAATAGTTTTAGCTATCCTGGGTTTTCTGTTATTCCAGATGAATTTTTGAATTGCTCTTTCTAACACTATGAGGAATTGAGTTGGGATTTTGATGTAGATTGCCTTGAATCTGTATATTGCTTTTGGTAAGATGATCATTTTTACTATATTAATCCTGCCAATCCATGAGCATGGCAGATTTTTCCATCTTCTGAGGTCTTCTTCAATTTCTTTCTTCAGAGACTTGAAGTTCTTGTCATACAGATCTTTCACTTCTTTGATTAGAGTCACACCAATATACTTTATATGGTTTGTGGCGATCGTGAAGGGTATCATTTCTCTTACTTCTTTCTCAGCCTGCTTATCCTTTGAGTATAGGAAGGCTACTACTGACTTGCTTGAGTTGATTTTATATCCGGCAACATTTCTGAAGTTGTTTATCAGCTGTAGGAGTTCTCTGGTGGAGTTCTTTGGGTCGCTTAAGTATACTATCATATCTTCTGCAAATAGTGATAGTTTGACTTCTTCCTTTCCAATTTGTATCCCTTTGACCTCCTTTTGTTGTCTAATTGCTCTAGCTAGAAATTCAAGTACTATATTGAAAAGATATGGAGAGAGAGGGCAGCCTTTTCTAGTCCCTGATTTTAGTGGGATTGCTTCAAGTTTCTCTCCATTAGATTGATGTTGGTTACTGGTTTGCTGTAAATTCCTTTTACTATGTTTAGATATGGGCCTCGAATTCCTGATCTTTCCAAGTTCTTTAGCATGGAAGTATGTTGAATTTTGTCAAATGCTTTCTCGGCATCTAATGAGATTACCATGTGGTTTTTTTTTTTGAGATTGTTTATGTAGTGGATTATATTGATGGATTACCTTATATTGAACCATCCCTGCATCCCTGGGATGAAGCCTACTTGATCGTGGTGAATGATCATTTTGACATGTTCTTGGATTCGGTTGGCAAGAATTTTATTGAGTATTTTTGTATCGATATTCATAAGAGAGATTGGCCTGAGATTCTCTTTCTTCATCAGGTCTTTGTGTGCTTTTGGTATTAGCGTAATTGTGGCTTCATAGAATAAGTTCGGTAGTGTTTTTTCTGTTTCTATTTTGTGGAATAGTTTGAAGAATATTGGTGTTAGGTCTTCTTTGTAGGTCTGATAGAATTCTGCACTAAAACCATCTGGACCTGTGCTTTTTTTTGGTTGGAAGATTTTCAATGACGACTTTTATTTCTTCAGGAGTTATAGGCCGGTTTAGGTGGTCTATTTGATCCTGATTCAATTTTGGTATTTGTTATCTGTTAAAGAAATTGTCCATTTCCTCCAGATTTTCTAGTTGTGTTGAATACAGGCTTCTGTGGTAGGATCTGATGATTTTTTGAATTTCCTCAGTTTCTGTTGTTATCTCTCCCTTTTCGTTTCTGATTTTATTAATTTGGATACTGTCTCTGTGCCCTCTGGCAAGTCTGGCTAAGGGTTTATCTAGCTTGTTGATTTTCTCAAAGAACCAACTCCTTGTTTTGTTGATTCTTTGTATGGTTTTATTTGTTTCTACTTGATTGATTTCAGCCCTGAGTCTGATAATTTCCTGCCTTCTACTCCTCTTTGGTGTATTTGCTTCTTTTTGTTCCAGGGCTTTCAGGTGTGCCATAAAGCTGCTAGTGTATGCTGTCTCCCGTTTCTTTTTGTCGGCACTCAGGGCTATGAATTTTCCTCTTAGCACTGCTTTCATTGTGTCCCATAAATTAGGGTATGTTGTGCCTTCATTTTCATTAAATGTCAAGAAGTCTTTGATTTCTTTCTTTATTTCCACCTTGACCAAATTATCATTGAGTAGAGCATTGTTCAGCCTCCATGTGTATGCTGCTTTTCTGTTGTTTTGGTTGCCATTGAAGACCACCCTTATTCCATAGTGATCTGATAGGAGGCATGGGATTAGTTCTATCTTCTCATATCTGTTGAGGTCTGATTTGTGACCAATTATATGGTCGATTTTGGAGAAGGTACCATGAGGTGCTGAGAAGAAGGTGTATCCTTTTGTTCTATGATGAAATGTTCTATATATATCTGTTAGTTCCCTTTGGTCCAAGGCTTCAATTAGATTCACTGTGTCCCTGTTTAGTTTCTGCTTTCCTGAGCAATCCATTTCAGAGAGCGGGGTGTTGAAGTCACCCAATATTATTGTGTGCGGTGCGATGTGTGCTTTGAGCTTTAGTAAAGTTTCTTTTATGAATGAGGGTGCCCTTGCTTTTGGAGCATAGATATTCGGAATTGAGAGTTCTTCTTGGTGGATTTTTCCCTTGATCAATATGTAGTGTCCTTCTGTGTCTTTTTTGATGACTTTAGGTTGAAAGTCAATTTTATCTGATATTAGCATGGCTACTCCGGCTCTTTTCCTGGGACCATTTGTTTGTAAAATTGTTTTCCAGCCTTTTACTCTGAGGTAGTGTTTGTCTTTGACACTGAGGTGCATTTTCTGCATGCAGCAAAATGCTGGGTCCTGTTTACGTATCCAGTCTGTTAGTCTATGTCTTTTTATTGGGGAATTGAGAACATTGATATTAAGAGAGATTAAGGAATAGTGATTATTGCACCCTACCATTCTTGATGCTATCTTTATGTTTGAGTGGTTATCTACTTTTGGGTTTGATGCAAGAATGTTACTATCTCATGTTTTTAGAGGTGGGTTGTTTCTCTCCTTGTATTGGCAGTTTCAACCTATTTTCCTTTGTAGGGCAGGGTTTGTGGAAAGATATTGTGAAAATTTGGTTTTATCATAGAATATCTTGGTCTCT
>BTHU01000001.1:34569755-34639755 GCA_036184795.1 Tokudaia tokunoshimensis | reverse complement strand
TCGATGATTCGTTGTTAGGAACATCCCGTTGTATAAATGAAGTTGTCTTAAATGTTGTTGTTGGGAGGTCCCTTGGTATATTTGGGCATTCTGCCAGGCCTCCTGGTCAATGTCAGAGTGTGTTCCTTGGGTTCTGCTCACACCTACACTCCTAAGAGAACCCTCTGTCCTGGAGACTTCCTCAAGACTAGGGATACAGGGATCAAGGAACTGTTTATATAATTCTGAGATTTTGATTTCACACTTCCAGGAAGGCAAGTTGTTAGCTGTTCATTGGAAGGAGTGTTCAGTGGGACACCTGTTGTCTGGCCAACCTAGCTTGAGAGACAGGCTCATGGGCATTTTCAAGGTGAATATGGGATGTTGAATGACGGCAGCATAGGTGGAACTTAGATGCCTTGAGCTAAATGGCACCGTGCCTTGGGCAAACTCAGGTGCAATGGTTCATGCTTCTGTTTTGAAGCTGTGGGATTTCACCTGATAAGTCTATTCAGAAAGGAGAGATCATTGCAGGGCAGATGAACTATGATGTTCCCATGGTATAGGAAATGTTCACAAGGAAAAAAAGAAAGACAAAAGATAGAATGCCAAAGGGACAAGCCAAGAATGAAAAAGCGTTTGGTGGTGGAGAAACAGCAAGAGAGAGAGAAAGAGAGAGAGAGAGAGAGAGAGAGAGAGAGAGAGAGAGAGAGAGAGAGAGAAAGAGAGAGACAGATTGAGAGAGAGAGAGACAGAGAGAGAGAGAGAGAGAGAGAGAGAGAGAGAGGGAGAGAGAGAAGTGTTGCCACAGGTCCCACATAGTTCTTCTTTCCAATTCCCCTTAATCATAACCTGTAGACTACTTTGCCTTCTGCCTCATGCAATACAGAGTTTAAGAGATCAGAGTAGGAATGGAGGCATGATGGAAGATATTCTTCTGATGGATATAGCTATCCTTGGAAAAACATTTCTCTGGTGAACTTTTTCAGAGCTGTTTTCTCCTTTCCTGTTAGCATGAAAAAGGGGGCCTGTGATTTCATTTGGTAGTGCCTTTTTCTGCCTTTATGCTGTGAGAAGTGCCCTCTTTTTCTTGGGATCTCTGTAGTGGACTCTAGTCCATTACACTTATGTTCTGATCGTGTTGAAATGAGTTGTGCATCTGTAAGGCAACTTCTATATCATCCAGAAGGCCTTGCGCAAAGTGAAGTCCCAGCATGCACTTGAAAGCAGTGGGCCTGCTATGTCTCCAGCCAAGGTCTGAGAGGAAAAGAATGCCTGAGCAGCAAGGGCAAGGCCTACAAGGTGGCAAGAGCAGGAGTGCTGAGAGTGCCTGTGAGATCTGATCAGCCCAAAGGACTCAAGAAGAACACCTTCCACCCTGGTTTGCATGGGTCCCACTTTAATGGCAGCTTGTGCTCTGTGCTGTCTTCACAGGCTTGCATTCCATTCCTTCATGGGCCCTGGGTGAAGTCAGGACACAATGACCCTACACCATTGGCAGTGTTGTGACGGTGCCCAACTGAGTTTCCAGTGAACTCTTTTCTGATCCTGCCTTGCCAGAAGTCACCTGAGGTCAAAGGTAAGGAACTCCTGAAGCACTCCACAAACTCAATGTGCTCAGGTCTTGGTGGAACTGGGAGGAGCTGCCTTCTTTGTGTCCTGTCCCTTCGGGGCGTGGAGCAGGCTTATGGCCTCTGGGTGCTCCCATGGTTTGAGCTTAGGAACATTGATGCCAGGTAACGGAATGAAAATATCTTGCAGCTCCTAGCTCTCCCCAAAGCCCTGGCACTCCTGACTACCCTGACCCACCTTGTGCAAGGCACTGAAATATGCCTGGATCGATGATGATTCCCAGTCAATCATTCCTTGGAAAAGCTGAACAAAATGAGTGAAAACTCTTTACCGCCACACTCATCGAAACTGAGGTCCAGCACCTTGGGTCCTCAAGGGCCTATGGGCATCAGATACAGGCGCACCAACCACTCTTTGCACTTGTTGGCCTCAGGCTGGAGCCACACCTTCTAGAGTCTGGACTGCTTGGCCTTGCCTGCCAGAAACCTTGGGCTAGGTCACGAAAGACCACTTTGTTATTTTGGCTTCCTCGATTGCTAGTGTGAAGATGATTTGCAGAGTCTCAGAAGGTAGAAATGCTAGCTCCAGGAATGGCCTTCAGCCCTTATGCAGACTTGATTTTGAGGGACAGGAAAAGGACTGTGGCACCAAAGTGTGGCACTTCAAACTAGAAAGCCTGGCCTAGGGTTCAGACTCCTCAGAAGCACAGATATGAATGATAGCTCTGTGGTGTTGCTGTGGTGAGAGAGAGAGAGAGAGAGAGAGAGAGAGAGAGAGAGAGAGAGAGAGAGAGAGAGAGAGAGAGAGAGAGGACTGAAGGTTGCAAGTACACTGAATCCTGGAAGTAGCTTGTCTCAGGGTCTATAGTCTGTCGACAATTCAGGTGACCAAGAGGGAGAATCTGTTACATGCAGCTCGCAAGATTTCAAGGCAAGTGGCTTGGAAATAGAGCAAGCGCCATGAATTAGAGGTGATGGTGTGCAATTGTGTTGTCAGATTCCACTTGATGTACACACTTCCCTGTGTTCCATGGTCCATGACACTTTGGAGGACTCGGATGGAAACAGGAGATGTGCAGATGTGAGTCTGAAAGAGATGTGTCGATGATTCGTTGTTAGGAACATCCCGTTGTATAAATGAAGTTGTCTTAAATGTTGTTGTTGGGAGGTCCCTTGGTATATTTGGGCATTCTGCCAGGCCTCCTGGTCAATGTCAGAGTGTGTTCCTTGGGTTCTGCTCACACCTACACTCTTAAGAGATCCCTCTGTCCTGGAGACTTCCTCAAGACTAGGGATTCATGGATCAAGGAACTGTTTATATAATTCTGAGATTTTGATTTCACACTTCCAGGAAGGCAAGTTGTTAGCTGTTCATTGGAAGGAGTGTTCAGTGGGACACCTGTTGTCTGGCCAACCTAGCTTGAGAGACAGGCTCATGGGCATTTTCAAGGTGAATATGGGATGTTGAATGACGGCAGCATAGGTGGAACTTAGATGCCTTGAGCTAAATGGCACCGTGCCTTGGGCACACTCAGGTGCAATGGTTCATGCTTCTGTTTTGAAGCTGTGGGATTTCAACTGATAAGTCTATTCAGAAAGGAGAGAACATTGCAGGGCAGATGAACTATGATGTTCCCATGGTAGAGGAAAGGTTCACAAGGAAAAAAAGAAAGACAAAAGATAGAATGCCAAAGGGACAGGCCAAGAATGAAAAAGGGTTTGGTGGTGGAGAAGCAGCAAGAGAGAGAGAAAGAGAGAGAGAGAGAGAGAGAGAGAGAGAGAGAGAGAGAGAGAGAGAGAGAGAGAGAGACAGACTGAGAGAGAGAGACAGAGAGAGAGAGAGAGAGAGAGAGAGAGAGAGAGGGAGAGAGAGAGAAGTGTTGCCACAGGTCCCACATAGTTCTTCTTTCCAATTCCCCTTAATCATAACCTGTAGACTACTTTGCCTTCTGCCTCATGCAATACAGAGTTTAAGAGATCAGAGTAGGAATGGAGGCATGATGGAAGATATTCTTCTGATGGATATAGCTATCCTTGGAAACACATTTCTCTGGTGAACTTTTTCAGAGCTGTTTTCTCCTTTCCTGTTAGCATGAAAAAGGGGGCCTGTGATTTCATTTGGTAGTGCCTTTTTCTGCATTTATGCTGTGAGAAGTGCCCTCTTTTTCTTGGGATCTCTGTAGTGGACTCTAGTCCATTACATTTATGTTCTGATCGTGTTGAAATGAGTTGTGCATCTGTAAGGCAACTTATATATCATCCAGAAGGCCTTGCGCAAAGTGAAGTCCCAGCATGCACTTGAGAGCAGTGGGCCTGCTATGTCCCCAGCCAAGGTCTGAGAGGAAAAGAATGCCTGAGCAGCAAGGGCAAGGCCTAAAATGAGGCAAGAGCAGGAGTGCTGAGAGTGCCTGTGAGATCTGATCAGCCCAAAGGACTCAAGAAGAACACCTTCCACCCTGGTTTGCATGGGTCCCACTTTAATGGCAGCTTGTGCTCTGTGCTGTCTTCACAGGCTTGCATTCCATTCCTTCATGGGCCCTGGGTGACGTCAGGACACAATGACCCTACACCATTGGCAGTGTTGTGACGGTGCCCAACTGAGTTTCCAGTGAACTCTTTTCTGATCCTGCCTTGCCAGAAGTCACCTGAGGTCAAAGGTAAGAAACTCCTGAAGCACTCCACAAACTCAATGTGCTCAGGTCTTGGTGCAACTGGGAGGAGCTGCCTTCTTTGTGTCCTGTCCTTTCGGGGCGTGGAGCAGGCTTATGGCCTCTGGGTGCTCCCATGTTTGGAGCTTAGGAACATTGATGCCAGGTAATGGAATGAAAATATCTTGCAGCTCCTAGCTCTCCCCAAACCCGGGCATTCCTGACTACCCTGAGCCACCTTGTGCAAGGCACTGAAATATGCCTGGATCGATGATGACTCCCAGTCAATCATTCCTTGGAAAAGCTGAACAAAATGAGTGAAAACTCTTTACCGCCACACACATCGAAACTGAGGTCCAGCACCTTGGGTCCTCAAGGTCTTATGGGCATCAGATACAGGCGCACCAACCACTCTTTGCACTTGTTGGCCTCAGGCTGGAGCCACACCTTCTAGAGTCTGGACTGCTTGGCCTTGCCTGCCAGAAACCTTGGGCTAGGTCACGAAAGACCACTTTGTTATTTTGGCTTCCTCGATTGCTAGTGTGAAGATGATTTGCAGAGTCTCAGAAGGTAGAAATGCTAGCTCCAGGAATGGCCTTCAGCCCTTATGCAGACTTGATTTTGAGGGACAGGAAAAGGACTGTGGCACCAAAGTGTGGCACTTCAAACTAGAAAGCCTGGCCTAGGGTTCAGACTCCTCAGAAGCACAGATATGAATGATAGCTCTGTGGTGTTGCTGTGGTGAGAGAGAGAGAGAGAGAGAGAGAGAGAGAGAGAGAGAGAGAGAGAGAGAGAGAGAAGACTGCAGGTTGCAAGTACACTGAATCCTGGAAGTAGCTTGTCTCAGGGTCTATAGTCTGTCGACAATTCATGTGACCAAGAGGGAGAATCTGTTACATGCAGCTTGCAAGATTTCAAGGCAAGTGGCTTGGAAATAGAGCAAGCGCCATGAATTAGAGGTGATGGTGTGCAATTGTGTTGTCAGATTCCACTTGATGTACACACTTCCCTGTGTTCCATGGTCCATGACACTTTGGAGGACTCGGATGGAAACAGGAGATGTGCAGATGTGAGTCTGAAAGAGATGTGTCGATGATTCGTTGTTAGGAACATCCCGTTGTATAAATGAAGTTGTCTTAAATGTTGTTGTTGGGAGGTCCCTTGGTATATTTGGGCATTCTGCCAGGCCTCCTGGTCAATGTCAGAGTGTGTTCCTTGGGTTCTGCTCACACCTACACTCCTAAGAGAACCCTCTGTCCTGGAGACTTCCTCAAGACTAGGGATTCATGGATCAAGGAACTGTTTATATAATTCTGAGATTTTGATTTCACACTTCCAGGAAGGCAAGTTGTTAGCTGTTCATTGGAAGGAGTGTTCAGTGGGACACCTGTTGTCTGGCCAACCTAGCTTGAGAGACAGGCTCATGGGCATTTTCAAGGTGAATATGGGATGTTGAATGACGGCAGCATAGGTGGAACTTAGATGCCTTGAGCTAAATGGCACCGTGCCTTGGGCAAACTCAGGTGCAATGGTTCATGCTTCTGTTTTGAAGCTGTGGGATTTCAACTGATAAGTCTATTCAGAAAGGAGAGATCATTGCAGGGCAGATGAACTATGATGTTCCCATGGTAGAGGAAAGGTTCACAAGGAAAAAAAGAAAGACAAAAGATAGAATGCCAAAGGGACAGGCCAAGAATGAAAAAGCGTTTGGTGGTGGAGAAACAGCAAGAGAGAGAGAGAGAGAGAGAGAGAGAGAGAGAGAGAGAGAGAGAGAGAGAGAGAGAGAGACAGATTGAGAGAGAGAGAGACAGAGAGAGAGAGAGAGAGAGAGAGAGAGAGAGAGGGAGAGAGAGAGAAGTGTTGCCACAGGTCCCACATAGTTCTTCTTTCCAAGTCCCCTTAATCATAACCTGTAGACTACTTTGCCTTCTGCCTCATGCAATACAGAGTTTAAGAGATCAGAGTAGGAATGGAGGCATGATGGAAGATATTCTTCTGATGGATATAGCTATCCTTGGAAACACATTTCTCTGGTGAACTTTTTCAGAGCTGTTTTCTCCTTTCCTGTTAGCATGAAAACGGGGGCCTGTGATTTCATTTGGTAGTGCCTTTTTCTGCCTTTATGCTGTGAGAAGTGCCCTCTTTTTCTTGGGATCTCTGTAGTGGACTCTAGTCCATTACATTTATGTTCTGATCGTGTTGAAATGAGTTGTGCATCTGTAAGGCAACTTCTATATCATCCAGAAGGCCTTGCGCAAAGTGAAGTCCCAGCATGCACTTGAGAGCAGTGGGCCTGCTATGTCCCCAGCCAAGGTCTGAGAGGAAAAGAATGCCTGAGCAGCAAGGGCAAGGCCTAAAACGTGGCAAGAGCAGGAGTGTTGAGCGTGCCTGTGAGATCTGATCAGCCCAAAGGACTCAAGAAGAACACCTTCCACCCTGGTTTGCATGGGACCCACTTTAATGGCAGCTTGTGCTCTGTGCTGTCTTCAAAGGCTTGCATTCCATTCCTTCATGGGCCCTGGGTGACGTCAGGACTCAATGACCCTACACCATTGGCAGTGTTGTGACGGTGCCCAACTGAGTTTCCAGTGAACTCTTTTCTGATCCTGCCTTGCCAGAAGTCACCTGAGGTCAAAGGTAAGAAACTCCTGAAGCACTCCACAAACTCAATGTGCTCAGGTCTTGGTGCAACTGGGAGGAGCTGCCTTCTTTGTGTCCTGTCCCTTCGGGGCGTGGAGCAGGCTTATGGCCTCTGGGTGCTCCCATGTTTGGAGCTTAGGAACATTGATGCCAGGTAATGGAATGAAAATATCTTGTAGCTCCTAGCTCTCCCCAAAGCCCTGGCACTCCTGACTACCCTGACCCACCTTGTGCAAGGCACTGAAATATGCCTGGATCGATGATGATTCCCAGTCAATCATTCCTTGGAAAAGCTGAACAAAATGAGTGAAAAATCTTTACCGCCACACTCATCGAAACTGAGGTCCAGCACCTTGGGTCCTCAAGGTCCTATGGGCATCAGATACAGGCGCACCAACCACTCTTTGCACTTGTTGGCCTCAGGCTGGAGCCACACCTTCTAGAGTCTGGACTGCTTGGCCTTGCCTGCCAGAAACCTTGGGCTAGGTCACGAAAGACCACTTTGTTATTTTGGCTTCCTCGATTGCTAGTGTGAAGATGATTTGCAGAGTCTCAGAAGGTAGAAATGCTAGCTCCAGGAATGGCCTTCAGCCCTTATGCAGACTTGATTTTGAGGGACAGGAAAAGGACTGTGGCACCAAAGTGTGGCACTTCAAGCTAGAAAGCCTGGCCTAGTGTTCAGACTCCTCAGAAGCACAGATATGAATGATAGCTCTGTGGTGTTGCTGTGGTGAGAGAGAGAGAGAGAGAGAGAGAGAGAGAGAGAAGACTGCAGGTTGCAAGTACACTGAATCCTGGAAGTAGCTTGTCTCAGGGTCTATAGTCTGTCGACAATTCATGTGACCAAGAGGGAGAATCTGTTACATGCAGCTTGCAAGATTTCAAGGCAAGTGGCTTGGAAATAGAGCAAGCGCCATGAATTAGAGGTGATGGTGTGCAATTGTGTTGTCAGATTCCACTTGATGTACACACTTCCCTGTGTTCCATGGTCCATGACACTTTGGAGGACTCGGATGGAAACAGGAGATGTGCAGATGTGAGTCTGAAAGAGATGTGTCGATGATTCGTTGTTAGAAACATCCCGTTGTATAAATGAAGTTGTCTTAAATGTTGTTGTTGGGAGGTCCCTTGGTATATTTGGGCATTCTGCCAGGCCTCCTGGTCAATGTCAGAGTGTGTTCCTTGGGTTCTGCTCACACCTACACTCCTAAGAGAACCCTCTGTCCTGGAGACTTCCTCAAGACTAGGGATTCATGGATCAAGGAACTGTTTATATAATTCTGAGATTTTGATTTCACACTTCCAGGAAGGCAAGTTGTTAGCTGTTCATTGGAAGGAGTGTTCAGTGGGACACCTGTTGTCTGGCCAACCTAGCTTTAGAGACAGGCTCATGGGCATTTTCAAGGTGAATATGGGATGTTGAATGACGGCAGCATAGGTGGAACTTAGATGCCTTGAGCTAAATGGCACCGTGCCTTGGGCAAACTCAGGTGCAATGGTTCATGCTTCTGTTTTGAAGCTGTGGGATTTCAACTGATAAGTCTATTCAGAAAGGAGAGATCATTGCAGGGCAGATGAACTATGATGTTCCCATGGTAGAGGAAAGGTTCACAAGGAAAAAAAGAAAGACAAAAGATAGAATGCCAAAGGGACAGGCCAAGAATGAAAAAGCGTTTGGTGGTGGAGAAACAGCAAGAGAGAGAGAGAGAGAGAGAGAGAGAGAGAGAGAGAGAGAGAGAGAGAGAGAGAGAGAGAGAGACAGATTGAGAGAGAGAGAAACAGAGAGAGAGAGAGAGAGAGAGAGAGAGAGAGAGAGAGAGAGAGAGAGAGAGAGAGGGAGAGAGAGAGAGAAGTGTTGCCACAGGTCCCACATAGTTCTTCTTTCCAAGTCCCCTTAATCATAACCTGTAGACTACTTTGCCTTCTGCCTCATGCAATACAGAGTTTAAGAGATCAGAGTAGGAATGGAGGCATGATGGAAGATATTCTTCTGATGGATATAGCTATCCTTGGAAACACATTTCTCTGGTGAACTTTTTCAGAGCTGTTTTCTCCTTTCCTGTTAGCATGAAAACGGGGGCCTGTGATTTCATTTGGTAGTGCCTTTTTCTGCCTTTATGCTGTGAGAAGTGCCCTCTTTTTCTTGGGATCTCTGTAGTGGACTCTAGTCCATTACATTTATGTTCTGATCGTGTTGAAATCAGTTGTGCATCTGTAAGGCAACTTCTATATCATCCAGAAGGCCTTGCGCAAAGTGAAGTCCCAGCATGCACTTGAGAGCAGTGGGCCTGCTATGTCCCCAGCCAAGGTCTGAGTGGAAAAGAATGCCTGAGCAGCAAGGGCAAGGCCTAAAACTTGGCAAGAGCAGGAGTGTTGAGAGTGCCTGTGAGATCTGATCAGCCCAAAGGACTCAAGAAGAACACCTTCCACCCTGGTTTGCATGGGTCCCACTTTAATGGCAGCTTGTGCTCTGTGCTGTCTTCACAGGCTTGCATTCCATTCCTTCATGGGCCCTGGGTGACGTCAGGACTCAATGACCCTACACCATTGGCAGTGTTGTGACGGTGCCCAACTGAGTTTCCAGTGAACTCTTTTCTGATCCTGCCTTGCCAGAAGTCACCTGAGGTCAAAGGTAAGAAACTCCTGAAGCACTCCACAAACTCAATGTGCTCAGGTCTTGGTGCAACTGGGAGGAGCTGCCTTCTTTGTGTCCTGTCCCTTCGGGGCGTGGAGCAGGCTTATGGCCTCTGGGTGCTCCCATGTTTGGAGCTTAGGAACATTGATGCCAGGTAATGGAATGAAAATATCTTGTAGCTCCTAGCTCTCCCCAAAGCCCTGGCACTCCTGACTACCCTGACCCACCTTGTGCAAGGCACTGAAATATGCCTGGATCGATGATGATTCCCAGTCAATCATTCCTTGGAAAAGCTGAACAAAATGAGTGAAAACTCTTTACCGCCACACTCATCGAAACTGAGGTCCAGCACCTTGGGTCCTCAAGGTCCTATGGGCATCAGATACAGGCGCACCAACCACTCTTTGCACTTGTTGGCCTCAGGCTGGAGCCACACCTTCTAGAGTCTGGACTGCTTGGCCTTGCCTGCCAGAAACCTTGGGCTAGGTCACGAAAGACCACTTTGTTATTTTGGCTTCCTCGATTGCTAGTGTGAAGATGATTTGCAGAGTCTCAGAAGGTAGAAATGCTAGCTCCAGGAATGGCCTTCAGCCCTTATGCAGACTTGATTTTGAGGGACAGGAAAAGGACTGTGGCACCAAAGTGTGGCACTTCAAGCTAGAAAGCCTGGCCTAGTGTTCAGACTCCTCAGAAGCACAGATATGAATGATAGCTCTGTGGTGTTGCTGTGGTGAGAGAGAGAGAGAGAGAGAGAGAGAGAGAGAGAGAGAGAGAGAGAGAGAGAGAGAGAGAGAGAGAGAGAGAGGACTGCAGGTTGCAAGTACACTGGATCCTGGAAGTAGCTTGTCTCAGGGTCTATAGTTTGTCGACAATTCAGGTGACCAAGAGGGAGAATCTGTTACATGCAGCTTGCAAGATTTCAAGGCAAGTGGCTTGGAAATAGAGCAAGCGCCATGAATTAGAGGTGATGGTGTGCAATTGTGTTGTCAGATTCCACTTGATGTACACACTTCCCTGTGTTCCATGGTCCATGACACTTTGGAGGACTCGGATGGAAACAGGAGATGTGCAGATGTGAGTCTGAAAGAGATGTGTCGATGATTCGTTGTTAGGAACATCCCGTTGTATAAATGAAGTTGTCTTAAATGTTGTTGTTGGGAGGTCCCTTGGTATATTTGGGCATTCTGCCAGGCCTCCTGGTCAATGTCAGAGTGTGTTCCTTGGGTTCTGCTCACACCTACACTCCTAAGAGAACCCTCTGTCCTGGAGACTTCCTCAAGACTAGGGATACAGGGATCAAGGAACTGTTTATATAATTCTGAGATTTTGATTTCACACTTCCAGGAAGGCAAGTTGTTAGCTGTTCATTGGAAGGAGTGTTCAGTGGGACACCTGTTGTCTGGCCAACCTAGCTTGAGAGACAGGCTCATGGGCATTTTCAAGGTGAATATGGGATGTTGAATGACGGCAGCATAGGTGGAACTTAGATGCCTTGAGCTAAATGGCACCGTGCCTTGGGCAAACTCAGGTGCAATGGTTCATGCTTCTGTTTTGAAGCTGTGGGATTTCACCTGATAAGTCTATTCAGAAAGGAGAGATCATTGCAGGGCAGATGAACTATGATGTTCCCATTGTATAGGAAATGTTCACAAGGAAAAAAAGAAAGACAAAAGATAGAATGCCAAAGGGACAAGCCAAGAATGAAAAAGCGTTTGGTGGTGGAGAAACAGCAAGAGAGAGAGAAAGAGAGAGAGAGAGAGAGAGAGAGAGAGAGAGAGAGAGAGAGAGAGAGAGAGAGAGAAAGAGAGAGACAGATTGAGAGAGAGAGAGACAGAGAGAGAGAGAGAGAGAGAGAGAGAGAGGGAGAGAGAGAAGTGTTGCCACAGGTCCCACATAGTTCTTCTTTCCAATTCCCCTTAATCATAACCTGTAGACTACTTTGCCTTCTGCCTCATGCAATACAGAGTTTAAGAGATCAGAGTAGGAATGGAGGCATGATGGAAGATATTCTTCTGATGGATATAGCTATCCTTGGAAAAACATTTCTCTGGTGAACTTTTTCAGAGCTGTTTTCTCCTTTCCTGTTAGCATGAAAAAGGGGGCCTGTGATTTCATTTGGTAGTGCCTTTTTCTGCCTTTATGCTGTGAGAAGTGCCCTCTTTTTCTTGGGATCTCTGTAGTGGACTCTAGTCCATTACACTTATGTTCTGATCGTGTTGAAATGAGTTGTGCATCTGTAAGGCAACTTCTATATCATCCAGAAGGCCTTGCGCAAAGTGAAGTCCCAGCATGCACTTGAAAGCAGTGGGCCTGCTATGTCTCCAGCCAAGGTCTGAGAGGAAAAGAATGCCTGAGCAGCAAGGGCAAGGCCTACAAGGTGGCAAGAGCAGGAGTGCTGAGAGTGCCTGTGAGATCTGATCAGCCCAAAGGACTCAAGAAGAACACCTTCCACCCTGGTTTGCATGGGTCCCACTTTAATGGCAGCTTGTGCTCTGTGCTGTCTTCACAGGCTTGCATTCCATTCCTTCATGGGCCCTGGGTGAAGTCAGGACACAATGACGCTACACCATTGGCAGTGTTGTGACGGTGCCCAACTGAGTTTCCAGTGAACTCTTTTCTGATCCTGCCTTGCCAGAAGTCACCTGAGGTCAAAGGTAAGGAACTCCTGAAGCACTCCACAAACTCAATGTGCTCAGGTCTTGGTGGAACTGGGAGGAGCTGCCTTCTTTGTGTCCTGTCCCTTCGGGGCGTGGAGCAGGCTTATGGCCTCTGGGTGCTCCCATGGTTGGAGCTTAGGAACATTGATGCCAGGTAACGGAATGAAAATATCTTGCAGCTCCTAGCTCTCCCCAAAGCCCTGGCACTCCTGACTACCCTGACCCACCTTGTGCAAGGCACTGAAATATGCCTGGATCGATGATGATTCCCAGTCAATCATTCCTTGGAAAAGCTGAACAAAATGAGTGAAAACTCTTTACCGCCACACTCATCGAAACTGAGGTCCAGCACCTTGGGTCCTCAAGGTCCTATGGGCATCAGATACAGGCGCACCAACCACTCTTTGCACTTGTTGGCCTCAGGCTGGAGCCACACCTTCTAGAGTCTGGACTGCTTGGCCTTGCCTGCCAGAAACCTTGGGCTAGGTCACGAAAGACCACTTTGTTATTTTGGCTTCCTCGATTGCTAGTGTGAAGATGATTTGCAGAGTCTCAGAAGGTAGAAATGCTAGCTCCAGGAATGGCCTTCAGCCCTTATGCAGACTTGATTTTGAGGGACAGGAAAAGGACTGTGGCACCAAAGTGTGGCACTTCAAACTAGAAAGCCTGGCCTAGGGTTCAGACTCCTCAGAAGCACAGATATGAATGATAGCTCTGTGGTGTTGCTGTGGTGAGAGAGAGAGAGAGAGAGAGAGAGAGAGAGAGAGAGAGAGAGAGAGAGAGAGAGAGAGAGAGAGAGAGAGAGAGGACTGAAGGTTGCAAGTACACTGAATCCTGGAAGTAGCTTGTCTCAGGGTCTATAGTCTGTCGACAATTCAGGTGACCAAGAGGGAGAATCTGTTACATGCAGCTCGCAAGATTTCAAGGCAAGTGGCTTGGAAATAGAGCAAGCGCCATGAATTAGAGGTGATGGTGTGCAATTGTGTTGTCAGATTCCACTTGATGTACACACTTCCCTGTGTTCCATGGTCCATGACACTTTGGAGGACTCGGATGGAAACAGGAGATGTGCAGATGTGAGTCTGAAAGAGATGTGTCGATGATTCGTTGTTAGGAACATCCCGTTGTATAAATGAAGTTGTCTTAAATGTTGTTGTTGGGAGGTCCCTTGGTATATTTGGGCATTCTGCCAGGCCTCCTGGTCAATGTCAGAGTGTGTTCCTTGGGTTCTGCTCACACCTACACTCTTAAGAGATCCCTCTGTCCTGGAGACTTCCTCAAGACTAGGGATTCATGGATCAAGGAACTGTTTATATAATTCTGAGATTTTGATTTCACACTTCCAGGAAGGCAAGTTGTTAGCTGTTCATTGGAAGGAGTGTTCAGTGGGACACCTGTTGTCTGGCCAACCTAGCTTGAGAGACAGGCTCATGGGCATTTTCAAGGTGAATATGGGATGTTGAATGACGGCAGCATAGGTGGAACTTAGATGCCTTGAGCTAAATGGCACCGTGCCTTGGGCACACTCAGGTGCAATGGTTCATGCTTCTGTTTTGAAGCTGTGGGATTTCAACTGATAAGTCTATTCAGAAAGGAGAGAACATTGCAGGGCAGATGAACTATGATGTTCCCATGGTAGAGGAAAGGTTCACAAGGAAAAAAAGAAAGACAAAAGATAGAATGCCAAAGGGACAGGCCAAGAATGAAAAAGCGTTTGGTGGTGGAGAAGCAGCAAGAGAGAGAGAAAGAGAGAGAGAGAGAGAGAGAGAGAGAGAGAGAGAGAGAGAGAGAGAGAGAGAGAGAGAGAGAGAGAGAGACAGACTGAGAGAGAGAGAGACAGAGAGAGAGAGAGAGAGAGAGAGAGAGAGGGAGAGAGAGAGAAGTGTTGCCACAGGTCCCACATAGTTCTTCTTTCCAATTCCCCTTAATCATAACCTGTAGACTACTTTGCCTTCTGCCTCATGCAATACAGAGTTTAAGAGATCAGAGTAGGAATGGAGGCATGATGGAAGATATTCTTCTGATGGATATAGCTATCTTGGAAACACATTTCTCTGGTGAACTTTTTCAGAGCTGTTTTCTCCTTTCCTGTTAGCATGAAAAAGGGGGCCTGTGATTTCATTTGGTAGTGCCTTTTTCTGCATTTATGCTGTGAGAAGTGCCCTCTTTTTCTTGGGATCTCTGTAGTGGACTCTAGTCCATTACATTTATGTTCTGATCGTGTTGAAATGAGTTGTGCATCTGTAAGGCAACTTATATATCATCCAGAAGGCCTTGCGCAAAGTGAAGTCCCAGCATGCACTTGAGAGCAGTGGGCCTGCTATGTCCCCAGCCAAGGTCTGAGAGGAAAAGAATGCCTGAGCAGCAAGGGCAAGGCCTAAAATGAGGCAAGAGCAGGAGTGTTGAGAGTGCCTGTGAGATCTGATCAGCCCAAAGGACTCAAGAAGAACACCTTCCACCCTGGTTTGCATGGGTCCCACTTTAATGGCAGCTTGTGCTCTGTGCTGTCTTCACAGGCTTGCATTCCATTCCTTCATGGGCCCTGGGTGACGTCAGGACACAATGACCCTACACCATTGGCAGTGTTGTGACGGTGCCCAACTGAGTTTCCAGTGAACTCTTTTCTGATCCTGCCTTGCCAGAAGTCACCTGAGGTCAAAGGTAAGAAACTCCTGAAGCACTCCACAAACTCAATGTGCTCAGGTCTTGGTGCAACTGGGAGGAGCTGCCTTCTTTGTGTCCTGTCCTTTCGGGGCGTGGAGCAGGCTTATGGCCTCTGGGTGCTCCCATGTTTGGAGCTTAGGAACATTGATGCCAGGTAATGGAATGAAAATATCTTGCAGCTCCTAGCTCTCCCCAAACCCGGGCATTCCTGACTACCCTGAGCCACCTTGTGCAAGGCACTGAAATATGCCTGGATCGATGATGACTCCCAGTCAATCATTCCTTGGAAAAGCTGAACAAAATGAGTGAAAACTCTTTACCGCCACACACATCGAAACTGAGGTCCAGCACCTTGGGTCCTCAAGGTCTTATGGGCATCAGATACAGGCGCACCAACCACTCTTTGCACTTGTTGGCCTCAGGCTGGAGCCACACCTTCTAGAGTCTGGACTGCTTGGCCTTGCCTGCCAGAAACCTTGGGCTAGGTCACGAAAGACCACTTTGTTATTTTGGCTTCCTCGATTGCTAGTGTGAAGATGATTTGCAGAGTCTCAGAAGGTAGAAATGCTAGCTCCAGGAATGGCCTTCAGCCCTTATGCAGACTTGATTTTGAGGGACAGGAAAAGGACTGTGGCACCAAAGTGTGGCACTTCAAACTAGAAAGCCTGGCCTAGGGTTCAGACTCCTCAGAAGCACAGATATGAATGATAGCTCTGTGGTGTTGCTGTGGTGAGAGAGAGAGAGAGAGAGAGAGAGAGAGAGAGAGAGAGAAGACTGCAGGTTGCAAGTACACTGAATCCTGGAAGTAGCTTGTCTCAGGGTCTATAGTCTGTCGACAATTCATGTGACCAAGAGGGAGAATCTGTTACATGCAGCTTGCAAGATTTCAAGGCAAGTGGCTTGGAAATAGAGCAAGCGCCATGAATTAGAGGTGATGGTGTGCAATTGTGTTGTCAGATTCCACTTGATGTACACACTTCCCTGTGTTCCATGGTCCATGACACTTTGGAGGACTCGGATGGAAACAGGAGATGTGCAGATGTGAGTCTGAAAGAGATGTGTCGATGATTCGTTGTTAGGAACATCCCGTTGTATAAATGAAGTTGTCTTAAATGTTGTTGTTGGGAGGTCCCTTGGTATATTTGGGCATTCTGCCAGGCCTCCTGGTCAATGTCAGAGTGTGTTCCTTGGGTTCTGCTCACACCTACACTCCTAAGAGAACCCTCTGTCCTGGAGACTTCCTCAAGACTAGGGATTCATGGATCAAGGAACTGTTTATATAATTCTGAGATTTTGATTTCACACTTCCAGGAAGGCAAGTTGTTAGCTGTTCATTGGAAGGAGTGTTCAGTGGGACACCTGTTGTCTGGCCAACCTAGCTTGAGAGACAGGCTCATGGGCATTTTCAAGGTGAATATGGGATGTTGAATGACGGCAGCATAGGTGGAACTTAGATGCCTTGAGCTAAATGGCACCGTGCCTTGGGCAAACTCAGGTGCAATGGTTCATGCTTCTGTTTTGAAGCTGTGGGATTTCAACTGATAAGTCTATTCAGAAAGGAGAGATCATTGCAGGGCAGATGAACTATGATGTTCCCATGGTAGAGGAAAGGTTCACAAGGAAAAAAAGAAAGACAAAAGATAGAATGCCAAAGGGACAGGCCAAGAATGAAAAAGCGTTTGGTGGTGGAGAAACAGCAAGAGAGAGAGAGAGAGAGAGAGAGAGAGAGAGAGAGAGAGAGAGAGAGAGAGAGAGAGAGAGAGAGAGAGAGAGACAGATTGAGAGAGAGAGAGACAGAGAGAGAGAGAGAGAGAGAGAGAGAGAGAGAGAGAGAGAGAGGGAGAGAGAGAGAAGTGTTGCCACAGGTCCCACATAGTTCTTCTTTCCAAGTCCCCTTAATCATAACCTGTAGACTACTTTGCCTTCTGCCTCATGCAATACAGAGTTTAAGAGATCAGAGTAGGAATGGAGGCATGATGGAAGATATTCTTCTGATGGATATAGCTATCCTTGGAAACACATTTCTCTGGTGAACTTTTTCAGAGCTGTTTTCTCCTTTCCTGTTAGCATGAAAACGGGGGCCTGTGATTTCATTTCGTAGTGCCTTTTTCTGCCTTTATGCTGTGAGAAGTGCCCTCTTTTTCTTGGGATCTCTGTAGTGGACTCTAGTCCATTACATTTATGTTCTGATCGTGTTGAAATGAGTTGTGCATCTGTAAGGCAACTTCTATATCATCCAGAAGGCCTTGCGCAAAGTGAAGTCCCAGCATGCACTTGAGAGCAGTGGGCCTGCTATGTCCCCAGCCAAGGTCTGAGAGGAAAAGAATGCCTGAGCAGCAAGGGCAAGGCCTAAAACGTGGCAAGAGCAGGAGTGTTGAGCGTGCCTGTGAGATCTGATCAGCCCAAAGGACTCAAGAAGAACACCTTCCACCCTGGTTTGCATGGGACCCACTTTAATGGCAGCTTGTGCTCTGTGCTGTCTTCAAAGGCTTGCATTCCATTCCTTCATGGGCCCTGGGTGACGTCAGGACTCAATGACCCTACACCATTGGCAGTGTTGTGACGGTGCCCAACTGAGTTTCCAGTGAACTCTTTTCTGATCCTGCCTTGCCAGAAGTCACCTGAGGTCAAAGGTAAGAAACTCCTGAAGCACTCCACAAACTCAATGTGCTCAGGTCTTGGTGCAACTGGGAGGAGCTGCCTTCTTTGTGTCCTGTCCCTTCGGGGCGTGGAGCAGGCTTATGGCCTCTGGGTGCTCCCATGTTTGGAGCTTAGGAACATTGATGCCAGGTAATGGAATGAAAATATCTTGTAGCTCCTAGCTCTCCCCAAAGCCCTGGCACTCCTGACTACCCTGACCCACCTTGTGCAAGGCACTGAAATATGCCTGGATCGATGATGATTCCCAGTCAATCATTCCTTGGAAAAGCTGAACAAAATGAGTGAAAAATCTTTACCGCCACACTCATCGAAACTGAGGTCCAGCACCTTGGGTCCTCAAGGTCCTATGGGCATCAGATACAGGCGCACCAACCACTCTTTGCACTTGTTGGCCTCAGGCTGGAGCCACACCTTCTAGAGTCTGGACTGCTTGGCCTTGCCTGCCAGAAACCTTGGGCTAGGTCACGAAAGACCACTTTGTTATTTTGGCTTCCTCGATTGCTAGTGTGAAGATGATTTGCAGAGTCTCAGAAGGTAGAAATGCTAGCTCCAGGAATGGCCTTCAGCCCTTATGCAGACTTGATTTTGAGGGACAGGAAAAGGACTGTGGCACCAAAGTGTGGCACTTCAAGCTAGAAAGCCTGGCCTAGTGTTCAGACTCCTCAGAAGCACAGATATGAATGATAGCTCTGTGGTGTTGCTGTGGTGAGAGAGAGAGAGAGAGAGAGAGAGAGAGAGAGAGAGAGAGAGAGAGAGAGAGAGAGAAGACTGCAGGTTGCAAGTACACTGAATCCTGGAAGTAGCTTGTCTCAGGGTCTATAGTCTGTCGACAATTCATGTGACCAAGAGGGAGAATCTGTTACATGCAGCTTGCAAGATTTCAAGGCAAGTGGCTTGGAAATAGAGCAAGCGCCATGAATTAGAGGTGATGGTGTGCAATTGTGTTGTCAGATTCCACTTGATGTACACACTTCCCTGTGTTCCATGGTCCATGACACTTTGGAGGACTCGGATGGAAACAGGAGATGTGCAGATGTGAGTCTGAAAGAGATGTGTCGATGATTCGTTGTTAGGAACATCCCGTTGTATAAATGAAGTTGTCTTAAATGTTGTTGTTGGGAGGTCCCTTGGTATATTTGGGCATTCTGCCAGGCCTCCTGGTCAATGTCAGAGTGTGTTCCTTGGGTTCTGCTCACACCTACACTCCTAAGAGAACCCTCTGTCCTGGAGACTTCCTCAAGACTAGGGATTCATGGATCAAGGAACTGTTTATATAATTCTGAGATTTTGATTTCACACTTCCAGGAAGGCAAGTTGTTAGCTGTTCATTGGAAGGAGTGTTCAGTGGGACACCTGTTGTCTGGCCAACCTAGCTTGAGAGACAGGCTCATGGGCATTTTCAAGGTGAATATGGGATGTTGAATGACGGCAGCATAGGTGGAACTTAGATGCCTTGAGCTAAATGGCACCGTGCCTTGGGCAAACTCAGGTGCAATGGTTCATGCTTCTGTTTTGAAGCTGTGGGATTTCAACTGATAAGTCTATTCAGAAAGGAGAGATCATTGCAGGGCAGATGAACTATGATGTTCCCATGGTAGAGGAAAGGTTCACAAGGAAAAAAAGAAAGACAAAAGATAGAATGCCAAAGGGACAGGCCAAGAATGAAAAAGCGTTTGGTGGTGGAGAAACAGCAAGAGAGAGAGAGAGAGAGAGAGAGAGAGAGAGAGAGAGAGAGAGAGAGAGAGAGAGAGAGAGAGAGAGAGAGACAGATTGAGAGAGAGAGAGACAGAGAGAGAGAGAGAGAGAGAGAGAGAGAGAGAGAGAGAGAGAGAGAGGGAGAGAGAGAGAAGTGTTGCCACAGGTCCCACATAGTTCTTCTTTCCAAGTCCCCTTAATCATAACCTGTAGACTACTTTGCCTTCTGCCTCATGCAATACAGAGTTTAAGAGATCAGAGTAGGAATGGAGGCATGATGGAAGATATTCTTCTGATGGATATAGCTATCCTTGGAAACACATTTCTCTGGTGAACTTTTTCAGAGCTGTTTTCTCCTTTCCTGTTAGCATGAAAACGGGGGCCTGTGATTTCATTTGGTAGTGCCTTTTTCTGCCTTTATGCTGTGAGAAGTGCCCTCTTTTTCTTGGGATCTCTGTAGTGGACTCTAGTCCATTACATTTATGTTCTGATCGTGTTGAAATGAGTTGTGCATCTGTAAGGCAACTTCTATATCATCCAGAAGGCCTTGCGCAAAGTGAAGTCCCAGCATGCACTTGAGAGCAGTGGGCCTGCTATGTCCCCAGCCAAGGTCTGAGAGGAAAAGAATGCCTGAGCAGCAAGGGCAAGGCCTAAAACGTGGCAAGAGCAGGAGTGTTGAGCGTGCCTGTGAGATCTGATCAGCCCAAAGGACTCAAGAAGAACACCTTCCACCCTGGTTTGCATGGGACCCACTTTAATGGCAGCTTGTGCTCTGTGCTGTCTTCAAAGGCTTGCATTCCATTCCTTCATGGGCCCTGGGTGACGTCAGGACTCAATGACCCTACACCATTGGCAGTGTTGTGACGGTGCCCAACTGAGTTTCCAGTGAACTCTTTTCTGATCCTGCCTTGCCAGAAGTCACCTGAGGTCAAAGGTAAGAAACTCCTGAAGCACTCCACAAACTCAATGTGCTCAGGTCTTGGTGCAACTGGGAGGAGCTGCCTTCTTTGTGTCCTGTCCCTTCGGGGCGTGGAGCAGGCTTATGGCCTCTGGGTGCTCCCATGTTTGGAGCTTAGGAACATTGATGCCAGGTAATGGAATGAAAATATCTTGTAGCTCCTAGCTCTCCCCAAAGCCCTGGCACTCCTGACTACCCTGACCCACCTTGTGCAAGGCACTGAAATATGCCTGGATCGATGATGATTCCCAGTCAATCATTCCTTGGAAAAGCTGAACAAAATGAGTGAAAAATCTTTACCGCCACACTCATCGAAACTGAGGTCCAGCACCTTGGGTCCTCAAGGTCCTATGGGCATCAGATACAGGCGCACCAACCACTCTTTGCACTTGTTGGCCTCAGGCTGGAGCCACACCTTCTAGAGTCTGGACTGCTTGGCCTTGCCTGCCAGAAACCTTGGGCTAGGTCACGAAAGACCACTTTGTTATTTTGGCTTCCTCGATTGCTAGTGTGAAGATGATTTGCAGAGTCTCAGAAGGTAGAAATGCTAGCTCCAGGAATGGCCTTCAGCCCTTATGCAGACTTGATTTTGAGGGACAGGAAAAGGACTGTGGCACCAAAGTGTGGCACTTCAAGCTAGAAAGCCTGGCCTAGTGTTCAGACTCCTCAGAAGCACAGATATGAATGATAGCTCTGTGGTGTTGCTGTGGTGAGAGAGAGAGAGAGAGAGAGAGAGAGAGAGAGAGAGAGAGAGAGAGAGAGAGAGAGAGAGAGAGAGAGGGAGGACTGAAGGTTGCAAGTACACTGAATCCTGGAAGTAGCTTGTCTCAAGGTCTATAGTCTGTCGACAATTCAGGTGACCAAGAGGGAGAATCTGTTACATGCAGCTTGCAAGATTTCAAGGCAAGTGGCTTGGAAATAGAGCAAGCGCCATGAATTAGAGGTGATGGTGTGCAATTGTGTTGTCAGATTCCACTTGATGTACACACTTCCCTGTGTTCCATGGTCCATGACACTTTGGAGGACTCGGATGGAAACAGGAGATGTGCAGATGTGAGTCTGAAAGAGATGTGTCGATGATTCGTTGTTAGGAACATCCCGTTGTATAAATGAAGTTGTCTTAAATGTTGTTGTTGGGAGGTCCCTTGGTATATTTGGGCATTCTGCCAGGCCTCCTGGTCAATGTCAGAGTGTGTTCCTTGGGTTCTGCTCACACCTACACTCCTAAGAGAACCCTCTGTCCTGGAGACTTCCTCAAGACTAGGGATACAGGGATCAAGGAACTGTTTATATAATTCTGAGATTTTGATTTCACACTTCCAGGAAGGCAAGTTGTTAGCTGTTCATTGGAAGGAGTGTTCAGTGGGACACCTGTTGTCTGGCCAACCTAGCTTGAGAGACAGGCTCATGGGCATTTTCTTTTTTTTTTTTTTTTTTTTTTAAAGATTTATTTATTTATTATATGTAAGTATACTGTAGCTGTCTTCAGACACCAGAAGAGGGCGTCAGATCTCCTTAAGGATGGTTGTGAGCCACCATGTGGGTATTCGGGATTTGAACTCATGACCTTTGGAAGAGCAGTCAGTGCTCTTACCCGCTGAGCCATCTCTCCAGCCCCGCTCATGGGCATTTTCAAGATGAATATGGGATGTTGAATGACGGCAGCATAGGTGGAACTTAGATGCCTTGAGCTAAATGGCACCGTGCCTTGGGCAAACTCAGGTGCAATGGTTCATGCTTCTGTTTTGAAGCTGTGGGATTTCACCTGATAAGTCTATTCAGAAAGGAGAGATCATTGCAGGGCAGATGAACTATGATGTTCCCATGATATAGGAAATGTTCACAAGGAAAAAAAGAAAGACAAAAGATAGAATGCCAAAGGGACAGGCCAAGAATGAAAAAGCGTTTGGTGGTGGAGAAACAGCAAGAGAGAGAGAGAGAGAGAGAGAGAGAGAGAGAGAGAGAGAGAGAGAGAGAGAGAGAGAGAGAGAGAGAGACAGATTGAGAGAGAGAGAGACAGAGAGAGAGAGAGAGAGAGAGAGAGAGAGAGAGAGAGAGAGAGAGAGAGAGGGAGAGAGAGAGAAGTGTTGCCACAGGTCCCACATAGTTCTTCTTTCCAAGTCCCTTTAATCATAACCTGTAGACTACTTTGCCTTCTGCCTCATGCAATACAGAGTTTAAGAGATCAGAGTAGGAATGGAGGCATGATGGAAGATATTCTTCTGATGGATATAGCTATCCTTGGAAACACATTTCTCTGGTGAACTTTTTCAGAGCTGTTTTCTCCTTTCCTGTTAGCATGAAAACGGGGGCCTGTGATTTCATTTGGTAGTGCCTTTTTCTGCCTTTATGCTGTGAGAAGTGCCCTCTTTTTCTTGGGATCTCTGTAGTGGACTCTAGTCCATTACATTTATGTTCTGATCGTGTTGAAATGAGTTGTGCATCTGTAAGGCAACTTCTATATCATCCAGAAGGCCTTGCGCAAAGTGAAGTCCCAGCATGCACTTGAGAGCAGTGGGCCTGCTATGTCCCCAGCCAAGGTCTGAGAGGAAAAGAATGCCTGAGCAGCAAGGGCAAGGCCTAAAACGTGGCAAGAGCAGGAGTGTTGAGCGTGCCTGTGAGATCTGATCAGCCCAAAGGACTCAAGAAGAACACCTTCCACCCTGGTTTGCATGGGACCCACTTTAATGGCAGCTTGTGCTCTGTGCTGTCTTCAAAGGCTTGCATTCCATTCCTTCATGGGCCCTGGGTGACGTCAGGACTCAATGACCCTACACCATTGGCAGTGTTGTGACGGTGCCCAACTGAGTTTCCAGTGAACTCTTTTCTGATCCTGCCTTGCCAGAAGTCACCTGAGGTCAAAGGTAAGAAACTCCTGAAGCACTCCACAAACTCAATGTGCTCAGGTCTTGGTGCAACTGGGAGGAGCTGCCTTCTTTGTGTCCTGTCCCTTCGGGGCGTGGAGCAGGCTTATGGCCTCTGGGTGCTCCCATGTTTGGAGCTTAGGAACATTGATGCCAGGTAATGGAATGAAAATATCTTGTAGCTCCTAGCTCTCCCCAAAGCCCTGGCACTCCTGACTACCCTGACCCACCTTGTGCAAGGCACTGAAATATGCCTGGATCGATGATGATTCCCAGTCAATCATTCCTTGGAAAAGCTGAACAAAATGAGTGAAAAATCTTTACCGCCACACTCATCGAAACTGAGGTCCAGCACCTTGGGTCCTCAAGGTCCTATGGGCATCAGATACAGGCGCACCAACCACTCTTTGCACTTGTTGGCCTCAGGCTGGAGCCACACCTTCTAGAGTCTGGACTGCTTGGCCTTGCCTGCCAGAAACCTTGGGCTAGGTCACGAAAGACCACTTTGTTATTTTGGCTTCCTCGATTGCTAGTGTGAAGATGATTTGCAGAGTCTCAGAAGGTAGAAATGCTACCTCCAGGAATGGCCTTCAGCCCTTATGCAGACTTGATTTTGAGGGACAGGAAAAGGACTGTGGCACCAAAGTGTGGCACTTCAAGCTAGAAAGCCTGGCCTAGTGTTCAGACTCCTCAGAAGCACAGATATGAATGATAGCTCTGTGGTGTTGCTGTGGTGAGAGAGAGAGAGAGAGAGAGAGAGAGAGAGAGAGAGAGAGAGAGAGAGAGAGAGAGAGAGAGAGAGAGGGAGGACTGAAGGTTGCAAGTACCCTGAATCCTGGAAGTAGCTTGTCTCAAGGTCTATAGTCTGTCGACAATTCAGGTGACCAAGAGGGAGAATCTGTTACATGCAGCTTGCAAGATTTCAAGGCAAGTGGCTTGGAAATAGAGCAAGCGCCATGAATTAGAGGTGATGGTGTGCAATTGTGTTGTCAGATTCCACTTGATGTACACACTTCCCTGTGTTCCATGGTCCATGACACTTTGGAGGACTCGGATGGAAACAGGAGATGTGCAGATGTGAGTCTGAAAGAGATGTGTCGATGATTCGTTGTTAGGAACATCCCGTTGTATAAATGAAGTTGTCTTAAATGTTGTTGTTGGGAGGTCCCTTGGTATATTTGGGCATTCTGCCAGGCCTCCTGGTCAATGTCAGAGTGTGTTCCTTGGGTTCTGCTCACACCTACACTCCTAAGAGAACCCTCTGTCCTGGAGACTTCCTCAAGACTAGGGATACAGGGATCAAGGAACTGTTTATATAATTCTGAGATTTTGATTTCACACTTCCAGGAAGGCAAGTTGTTAGCTGTTCATTGGAAGGAGTGTTCAGTGGGACACCTGTTGTCTGGCCAACCTAGCTTGAGAGACAGGCTCATGGGCATTTTCAAGGTGAATATGGGATGTTGAATGACGGCAGCATAGGTGGAACTTAGATGCCTTGAGCTAAATGGCACCGTGCCTTGGGCAAACTCAGGTGCAATGGTTCATGCTTCTGTTTTGAAGCTGTGGGATTTCACCTGATAAGTCTATTCAGAAAGGAGAGATCATTGCAGGGCAGATGAACTATGATGTTCCCATGGTATAGGAAATGTTCACAAGGGAAAAAAGAAAGACAAAAGATAGAATGCCAAAGGGACAGGCCAAGAATGAAAAAGCGTTTGGTGGTGGAGAAACAGCAAGAGAGAGAGAGAGAGAGAGAGAGAGAGAGAGAGAGAGAGAGAGAGAGAGAGAGAGAGAGACAGATTGAGAGAGAGAGAGACAGAGAGAGAGAGAGAGAGAGAGAGAGAGAGAGAGAGAGGGAGAGAGAGAGAAGTGTTGCCACAGGTCCCACATAGTTCTTCTTTCCAAGTCCCTTTAATCATAACCTGTAGACTACTTTGCCTTCTGCCTCATGCAATACAGAGTTTAAGAGATCAGAGTAGGAATGGAGGCATGATGGAAGATATTCTTCTGATGGATATAGCTATCCTTGGAAACACATTTCTCTGGTGAACTTTTTCAGAGCTGTTTTCTCCTTTCCTGTTAGCATGAAAACGGGGGCCTGTGATTTCATTTGGTAGTGCCTTTTTCTGCCTTTATGCTGTGAGAAGTGCCCTCTTTTTCTTGGGATCTCTGTAGTGGACTCTAGTCCATTACATTTATGTTCTGATCGTGTTGAAATGAGTTGTGCATCTGTAAGGCAACTTCTATATCATCCAGAAGGCCTTGCGCAAAGTGAAGTCCCAGCATGCACTTGAGAGCAGTGGGCCTGCTATGTCCCCAGCCAAGGTCTGAGAGGAAAAGAATGCCTGAGCAGCAAGGGCAAGGCCTAAAACGTGGCAAGAGCAGGAGTGTTGAGCGTGCCTGTGAGATCTGATCAGCCCAAAGGACTCAAGAAGAACACCTTCCACCCTGGTTTGCATGGGACCCACTTTAATGGCAGCTTGTGCTCTGTGCTGTCTTCAAAGGCTTGCATTCCATTCCTTCATGGGCCCTGGGTGACGTCAGGACTCAATGACCCTACACCATTGGCAGTGTTGTGACGGTGCCCAACTGAGTTTCCAGTGAACTCTTTTCTGATCCTGCCTTGCCAGAAGTCACCTGAGGTCAAAGGTAAGAAACTCCTGAAGCACTCCACAAACTCAATGTGCTCAGGTCTTGGTGCAACTGGGAGGAGCTGCCTTCTTTGTGTCCTGTCCCTTCGGGGCGTGGAGCAGGCTTATGGCCTCTGGGTGCTCCCATGTTTGGAGCTTAGGAACATTGATGCCAGGTAATGGAATGAAAATATCTTGTAGCTCCTAGCTCTCCCCAAAGCCCTGGCACTCCTGACTACCCTGACCCACCTTGTGCAAGGCACTGAAATATGCCTGGATCGATGATGATTCCCAGTCAATCATTCCTTGGAAAAGCTGAACAAAATGAGTGAAAAATCTTTACCGCCACACTCATCGAAACTGAGGTCCAGCACCTTGGGTCCTCAAGGTCCTATGGGCATCAGATACAGGCGCACCAACCACTCTTTGCACTTGTTGGCCTCAGGCTGGAGCCACACCTTCTAGAGTCTGGACTGCTTGGCCTTGCCTGCCAGAAACCTTGGGCTAGGTCACGAAAGACCACTTTGTTATTTTGGCTTCCTCGATTGCTAGTGTGAAGATGATTTGCAGAGTCTCAGAAGGTAGAAATGCTACCTCCAGGAATGGCCTTCAGCCCTTATGCAGACTTGATTTTGAGGGACAGGAAAAGGACTGTGGCACCAAAGTGTGGCACTTCAAGCTAGAAAGCCTGGCCTAGTGTTCAGACTCCTCAGAAGCACAGATATGAATGATAGCTCTGTGGTGTTGCTGTGGTGAGAGAGAGAGAGAGAGAGAGAGAGAGAGAGAGAGAGAGAGAGAGAGAGAGAGAGAGAGAGAGAGAGAGGGAGGACTGAAGGTTGCAAGTACACTGAATCCTGGAAGTAGCTTGTCTCAAGGTCTATAGTCTGTCGACAATTCAGGTGACCAAGAGGGAGAATCTGTTACATGCAGCTTGCAAGATTTCAAGGCAAGTGGCTTGGAAATAGAGCAAGCGCCATGAATTAGAGGTGATGGTGTGCAATTGTGTTGTCAGATTCCACTTGATGTACACACTTCCCTGTGTTCCATGGTCCATGACACTTTGGAGGACTCGGATGGAAACAGGAGATGTGCAGATGTGAGTCTGAAAGAGATGTGTCGATGATTCGTTGTTAGGAACATCCCGTTGTATAAATGAAGTTGTCTTAAATGTTGTTGTTGGGAGGTCCCTTGGTATATTTGGGCATTCTGCCAGGCCTCCTGGTCAATGTCAGAGTGTGTTCCTTGGGTTCTGCTCACACCTACACTCCTAAGAGAACCCTCTGTCCTGGAGACTTCCTCAAGACTAGGGATACAGGGATCAAGGAACTGTTTATATAATTCTGAGATTTTGATTTCACACTTCCAGGAAGGCAAGTTGTTAGCTGTTCATTGGAAGGAGTGTTCAGTGGGACACCTGTTGTCTGGCCAACCTAGCTTGAGAGACAGGCTCATGGGCATTTTCAAGGTGAATATGGGATGTTGAATGACGGCAGCATAGGTGGAACTTAGATGCCTTGAGCTAAATGGCACCGTGCCTTGGGCAAACTCAGGTGCAATGGTTCATGCTTCTGTTTTGAAGCTGTGGGATTTCACCTGATAAGTCTATTCAGAAAGGAGAGATCATTGCAGGGCAGATGAACTATGATGTTCCCATGGTATAGGAAATGTTCACAAGGGAAAAAAGAAAGACAAAAGATAGAATGCCAAAGGGACAGGCCAAGAATGAAAAAGCGTTTGGTGGTGGAGAAACAGCAAGAGAGAGAGAGAGAGAGAGAGAGAGAGAGAGAGAGAGAGAGAGAGAGAGAGACAGATTGAGAGAGAGAGAGACAGAGAGAGAGAGAGAGAGAGAGAGAGAGAGAGAGAGAGAGAGAGAGAGAGAGAGAGAGAGAGAGGGAGAGAGAGAGAAGTGTTGCCACAGGTCCCACATAGTTCTTCTTTCCAAGTCCCTTTAATCATAACCTGTAGACTACTTTGCCTTCTGCCTCATGCAATACAGAGTTTAAGAGATCAGAGTAGGAATGGAGGCATGATGGAAGATATTCTTCTGATGGATATAGCTATCCTTGGAAACACATTTCTCTGGTGAACTTTTTCAGAGCTGTTTTCTCCTTTCCTGTTAGCATGAAAACGGGGGCCTGTGATTTCATTTGGTAGTGCCTTTTTCTGCCTTTATGCTGTGAGAAGTGCCCTCTTTTTCTTGGGATCTCTGTAGTGGACTCTAGTCCATTACATTTATGTTCTGATCGTGTTGAAATGAGTTGTGCATCTGTAAGGCAACTTCTATATCATCCAGAAGGCCTTGCGCAAAGTGAAGTCCCAGCATGCACTTGAGAGCAGTGGGCCTGCTATGTCCCCAGCCAAGGTCTGAGAGGAAAAGAATGCCTGAGCAGCAAGGGCAAGGCCTAAAACGTGGCAAGAGCAGGAGTGTTGAGCGTGCCTGTGAGATCTGATCAGCCCAAAGGACTCAAGAAGAACACCTTCCACCCTGGTTTGCATGGGACCCACTTTAATGGCAGCTTGTGCTCTGTGCTGTCTTCAAAGGCTTGCATTCCATTCCTTCATGGGCCCTGGGTGACGTCAGGACTCAATGACCCTACACCATTGGCAGTGTTGTGACGGTGCCCAACTGAGTTTCCAGTGAACTCTTTTCTGATCCTGCCTTGCCAGAAGTCACCTGAGGTCAAAGGTAAGAAACTCCTGAAGCACTCCACAAACTCAATGTGCTCAGGTCTTGGTGCAACTGGGAGGAGCTGCCTTCTTTGTGTCCTGTCCCTTCGGGGCGTGGAGCAGGCTTATGGCCTCTGGGTGCTCCCATGTTTGGAGCTTAGGAACATTGATGCCAGGTAATGGAATGAAAATATCTTGTAGCTCCTAGCTCTCCCCAAAGCCCTGGCACTCCTGACTACCCTGACCCACCTTGTGCAAGGCACTGAAATATGCCTGGATCGATGATGATTCCCAGTCAATCATTCCTTGGAAAAGCTGAACAAAATGAGTGAAAAATCTTTACCGCCACACTCATCGAAACTGAGGTCCAGCACCTTGGGTCCTCAAGGTCCTATGGGCATCAGATACAGGCGCACCAACCACTCTTTGCACTTGTTGGCCTCAGGCTGGAGCCACACCTTCTAGAGTCTGGACTGCTTGGCCTTGCCTGCCAGAAACCTTGGGCTAGGTCACGAAAGACCACTTTGTTATTTTGGCTTCCTCGATTGCTAGTGTGAAGATGATTTGCAGAGTCTCAGAAGGTAGAAATGCTACCTCCAGGAATGGCCTTCAGCCCTTATGCAGACTTGATTTTGAGGGACAGGAAAAGGACTGTGGCACCAAAGTGTGGCACTTCAAGCTAGAAAGCCTGGCCTAGTGTTCAGACTCCTCAGAAGCACAGATATGAATGATAGCTCTGTGGTGTTGCTGTGGTGAGAGAGAGAGAGAGAGAGAGAGAGAGAGAGAGAGAGAGAGAGAGAGAGAGAGAGAGAGAGAGAGAGGGAGGGAGGACTGAAGGTTGCAAGTACACTGAATCCTGGAAGTAGCTTGTCTCAAGGTCTATAGTCTGTCGACAATTCAGGTGACCAAGAGGGAGAATCTGTTACATGCAGCTTGCAAGATTTCAAGGCAAGTGGCTTGGAAATAGAGCAAGCGCCATGAATTAGAGGTGATGGTGTGCAATTGTGTTGTCAGATTCCACTTGATGTACACACTTCCCTGTGTTCCATGGTCCATGACACTTTGGAGGACTCGGATGGAAACAGGAGATGTGCAGATGTGAGTCTGAAAGAGATGTGTCGATGATTCGTTGTTAGGAACATCCCGTTGTATAAATGAAGTTGTCTTAAATGTTGTTGTTGGGAGGTCGCTTGGTATATTTGGGCATTCTGCCAGGCCTCCTGGTCAATGTCAGAGTGTGTTCCTTGGGTTCTGCTCACACCTACACTCCTAAGAGAACCCTCTGTCCTGGAGACTTCCTCAAGACTAGGGATACAGGGATCAAGGAACTGTTTATATAATTCTGAGATTTTGATTTCACACTTCCAGGAAGGCAAGTTGTTAGCTGTTCATTGGAAGGAGTGTTCAGTGGGACACCTGTTGTCTGGCCAACCTAGCTTGAGAGACAGGCTCATGGGCATTTTCTTTTTTTTTTTTTTTTTTTTTTTTTTTTTTTAAAGATTTATTTATTTATTATATGTAAGTATACTGTAGCTGTCTTCAGACACCAGAAGAGGGCGTCAGATCTCCTTAAGGATGGTTGTGAGCCACCATGTGGGTATTCGGGATTTGAACTCATGACCTTTGGAAGAGCAGTCAGTGCTCTTACCCGCTGAGCCATCTCTCCAGCCCCGCTCATGGGCATTTTCAAGATGAATATGGGATGTTGAATGACGGCAGCATAGGTGGAACTTAGATGCCTTGAGCTAAATGGCACCGTGCCTTGGGCAAACTCAGGTGCAATGGTTCATGCTTCTGTTTTGAAGCTGTGGGATTTCACCTGATAAGTCTATTCAGAAAGGAGAGATCATTGCAGGGCAGATGAACTATGATGTTCCCATGGTATAGGAAATGTTCACAAGGGAAAAAAGAAAGACAAAAGATAGAATGCCAAAGGGACAGGCCAAGAATGAAAAAGCGTTTGGTGGTGGAGAAACAGCAAGAGAGAGAGAGAGAGAGAGAGAGAGAGAGAGAGAGAGAGAGAGAGAGAGAGAGAGAGAGAGAGACAGATTGAGAGAGAGAGAGACAGAGAGAGAGAGAGAGAGAGAGAGAGAGAGAGAGAGAGAGAGAGAGAGGGAGAGAGAGAGAAGTGTTGCCACAGGTCCCACATAGTTCTTCTTTCCAAGTCCCTTTAATCATAACCTGTAGACTACTTTGCCTTCTGCCTCATGCAATACAGAGTTTAAGAGATCAGAGTAGGAATGGAGGCATGATGGAAGATATTCTTCTGATGGATATAGCTATCCTTGGAAACACATTTCTCTGGTGAACTTTTTCAGAGCTGTTTTCTCCTTTCCTGTTAGCATGAAAACGGGGGCCTGTGATTTCATTTGGTAGTGCCTTTTTCTGCCTTTATGCTGTGAGAAGTGCCCTCTTTTTCTTGGGATCTCTGTAGTGGACTCTAGTCCATTACATTTATGTTCTGATCGTGTTGAAATGAGTTGTGCATCTGTAAGGCAACTTCTATATCATCCAGAAGGCCTTGCGCAAAGTGAAGTCCCAGCATGCACTTGAGAGCAGTGGGCCTGCTATGTCCCCAGCCAAGGTCTGAGAGGAAAAGAATGCCTGAGCAGCAAGGGCAAGGCCTAAAACGTGGCAAGAGCAGGAGTGTTGAGCGTGCCTGTGAGATCTG
This sequence comes from Tokudaia tokunoshimensis, assembly GCA_036184795.1. Taxonomy (NCBI): domain Eukaryota; kingdom Metazoa; phylum Chordata; class Mammalia; order Rodentia; family Muridae; genus Tokudaia; species Tokudaia tokunoshimensis. The sequence continues at coordinate 34,608,815 of BTHU01000001.1, read as the reverse complement.
ATCAGCCCAAAGGACTCAAGAAGAACACCTTCCACCCTGGTTTGCATGGGACCCACTTTAATGGCAGCTTGTGCTCTGTGCTGTCTTCAAAGGCTTGCATTCCATTCCTTCATGGGCCCTGGGTGACGTCAGGACTCAATGACCCTACACCATTGGCAGTGTTGTGACGGTGCCCAACTGAGTTTCCAGTGAACTCTTTTCTGATCCTGCCTTGCCAGAAGTCACCTGAGGTCAAAGGTAAGAAACTCCTGAAGCACTCCACAAACTCAATGTGCTCAGGTCTTGGTGCAACTGGGAGGAGCTGCCTTCTTTGTGTCCTGTCCCTTCGGGGCGTGGAGCAGGCTTATGGCCTCTGGGTGCTCCCATGTTTGGAGCTTAGGAACATTGATGCCAGGTAATGGAATGAAAATATCTTGTAGCTCCTAGCTCTCCCCAAAGCCCTGGCACTCCTGACTACCCTGACCCACCTTGTGCAAGGCACTGAAATATGCCTGGATCGATGATGATTCCCAGTCAATCATTCCTTGGAAAAGCTGAACAAAATGAGTGAAAAATCTTTACCGCCACACTCATCGAAACTGAGGTCCAGCACCTTGGGTCCTCAAGGTCCTATGGGCATCAGATACAGGCGCACCAACCACTCTTTGCACTTGTTGGCCTCAGGCTGGAGCCACACCTTCTAGAGTCTGGACTGCTTGGCCTTGCCTGCCAGAAACCTTGGGCTAGGTCACGAAAGACCACTTTGTTATTTTGGCTTCCTCGATTGCTAGTGTGAAGATGATTTGCAGAGTCTCAGAAGGTAGAAATGCTACCTCCAGGAATGGCCTTCAGCCCTTATGCAGACTTGATTTTGAGGGACAGGAAAAGGACTGTGGCACCAAAGTGTGGCACTTCAAGCTAGAAAGCCTGGCCTAGTGTTCAGACTCCTCAGAAGCACAGATATGAATGATAGCTCTGTGGTGTTGCTGTGGTGAGAGAGAGAGAGAGAGAGAGAGAGAGAGAGAGAGAGAGAGAGAGAGAGAGAGAGAGAGAGAGGGAGGACTGAAGGTTGCAAGTACCCTGAATCCTGGAAGTAGCTTGTCTCAAGGTCTATAGTCTGTCGACAATTCAGGTGACCAAGAGGGAGAATCTGTTACATGCAGCTTGCAAGATTTCAAGGCAAGTGGCTTGGAAATAGAGCAAGCGCCATGAATTAGAGGTGATGGTGTGCAATTGTGTTGTCAGATTCCACTTGATGTACACACTTCCCTGTGTTCCATGGTCCATGACACTTTGGAGGACTCGGATGGAAACAGGAGATGTGCAGATGTGAGTCTGAAAGAGATGTGTCGATGATTCGTTGTTAGGAACATCCCGTTGTATAAATGAAGTTGTCTTAAATGTTGTTGTTGGGAGGTCCCTTGGTATATTTGGGCATTCTGCCAGGCCTCCTGGTCAATGTCAGAGTGTGTTCCTTGGGTTCTGCTCACACCTACACTCCTAAGAGAACCCTCTGTCCTGGAGACTTCCTCAAGACTAGGGATACAGGGATCAAGGAACTGTTTATAATTCTGAGATTTTGATTTCACACTTCCAGGAAGGCAAGTTGTTAGCTGTTCATTGGAAGGAGTGTTCAGTGGGACACCTGTTGTCTGGCCAACCTAGCTTGAGAGACAGGCTCATGGGCATTTTCAAGGTGAATATGGGATGTTGAATGACGGCAGCATAGGTGGAACTTAGATGCCTTGAGCTAAATGGCACCGTGCCTTGGGCAAACTCAGGTGCAATGGTTCATGCTTCTGTTTTGAAGCTGTGGGATTTCACCTGATAAGTCTATTCAGAAAGGAGAGATCATTGCAGGGCAGATGAACTATGATGTTCCCATGGTATAGGAAATGTTCACAAGGGAAAAAAGAAAGACAAAAGATAGAATGCCAAAGGGACAGGCCAAGAATGAAAAAGCGTTTGGTGGTGGAGAAACAGCAAGAGAGAGAGAGAGAGAGAGAGAGAGAGAGAGAGAGAGAGAGAGAGAGAGAGAGAGAGAGAGAGAGAGAGAGAGAGACAGATTGAGAGAGAGAGAGACAGAGAGAGAGAGAGAGAGAGAGAGAGAGAGAGAGAGAGAGAGAGAGAGAGGGAGAGAGAGAGAAGTGTTGCCACAGGTCCCACATAGTTCTTCTTTCCAAGTCCCTTTAATCATAACCTGTAGACTACTTTGCCTTCTGCCTCATGCAATACAGAGTTTAAGAGATCAGAGTAGGAATGGAGGCATGATGGAAGATATTCTTCTGATGGATATAGCTATCCTTGGAAACACATTTCTCTGGTGAACTTTTTCAGAGCTGTTTTCTCCTTTCCTGTTAGCATGAAAACGGGGGCCTGTGATTTCATTTGGTAGTGCCTTTTTCTGCCTTTATGCTGTGAGAAGTGCCCTCTTTTTCTTGGGATCTCTGTAGTGGACTCTAGTCCATTACATTTATGTTCTGATCGTGTTGAAATGAGTTGTGCATCTGTAAGGCAACTTCTATATCATCCAGAAGGCCTTGCGCAAAGTGAAGTCCCAGCATGCACTTGAGAGCAGTGGGCCTGCTATGTCCCCAGCCAAGGTCTGAGAGGAAAAGAATGCCTGAGCAGCAAGGGCAAGGCCTAAAACGTGGCAAGAGCAGGAGTGTTGAGCGTGCCTGTGAGATCTGATCAGCCCAAAGGACTCAAGAAGAACACCTTCCACCCTGGTTTGCATGGGACCCACTTTAATGGCAGCTTGTGCTCTGTGCTGTCTTCAAAGGCTTGCATTCCATTCCTTCATGGGCCCTGGGTGACGTCAGGACTCAATGACCCTACACCATTGGCAGTGTTGTGACGGTGCCCAACTGAGTTTCCAGTGAACTCTTTTCTGATCCTGCCTTGCCAGAAGTCACCTGAGGTCAAAGGTAAGAAACTCCTGAAGCACTCCACAAACTCAATGTGCTCAGGTCTTGGTGCAACTGGGAGGAGCTGCCTTCTTTGTGTCCTGTCCCTTCGGGGCGTGGAGCAGGCTTATGGCCTCTGGGTGCTCCCATGTTTGGAGCTTAGGAACATTGATGCCAGGTAATGGAATGAAAATATCTTGTAGCTCCTAGCTCTCCCCAAAGCCCTGGCACTCCTGACTACCCTGACCCACCTTGTGCAAGGCACTGAAATATGCCTGGATCGATGATGATTCCCAGTCAATCATTCCTTGGAAAAGCTGAACAAAATGAGTGAAAAATCTTTACCGCCACACTCATCGAAACTGAGGTCCAGCACCTTGGGTCCTCAAGGTCCTATGGGCATCAGATACAGGCGCACCAACCACTCTTTGCACTTGTTGGCCTCAGGCTGGAGCCACACCTTCTAGAGTCTGGACTGCTTGGCCTTGCCTGCCAGAAACCTTGGGCTAGGTCACGAAAGACCACTTTGTTATTTTGGCTTCCTCGATTGCTAGTGTGAAGATGATTTGCAGAGTCTCAGAAGGTAGAAATGCTACCTCCAGGAATGGCCTTCAGCCCTTATGCAGACTTGATTTTGAGGGACAGGAAAAGGACTGTGGCACCAAAGTGTGGCACTTCAAGCTAGAAAGCCTGGCCTAGTGTTCAGACTCCTCAGAAGCACAGATATGAATGATAGCTCTGTGGTGTTGCTGTGGTGAGAGAGAGAGAGAGAGAGAGAGAGAGAGAGAGAGAGAGAGAGAGAGAGAGAGAGAGAGAGAGGGAGGACTGAAGGTTGCAAGTACCCTGAATCCTGGAAGTAGCTTGTCTCAAGGTCTATAGTCTGTCGACAATTCAGGTGACCAAGAGGGAGAATCTGTTACATGCAGCTTGCAAGATTTCAAGGCAAGTGGCTTGGAAATAGAGCAAGCGCCATGAATTAGAGGTGATGGTGTGCAATTGTGTTGTCAGATTCCACTTGATGTACACACTTCCCTGTGTTCCATGGTCCATGACACTTTGGAGGACTCGGATGGAAACAGGAGATGTGCAGATGTGAGTCTGAAAGAGATGTGTCGATGATTCGTTGTTAGGAACATCCCGTTGTATAAATGAAGTTGTCTTAAATGTTGTTGTTGGGAGGTCCCTTGGTATATTTGGGCATTCTGCCAGGCCTCCTGGTCAATGTCAGAGTGTGTTCCTTGGGTTCTGCTCACACCTACACTCCTAAGAGAACCCTCTGTCCTGGAGACTTCCTCAAGACTAGGGATACAGGGATCAAGGAACTGTTTATATAATTCTGAGATTTTGATTTCACACTTCCAGGAAGGCAAGTTGTTAGCTGTTCATTGGAAGGAGTGTTCAGTGGGACACCTGTTGTCTGGCCAACCTAGCTTGAGAGACAGGCTCATGGGCATTTTCAAGGTGAATATGGGATGTTGAATGACGGCAGCATAGGTGGAACTTAGATGCCTTGAGCTAAATGGCACCGTGCCTTGGGCAAACTCAGGTGCAATGGTTCATGCTTCTGTTTTGAAGCTGTGGGATTTCACCTGATAAGTCTATTCAGAAAGGAGAGATCATTGCAGGGCAGATGAACTATGATGTTCCCATGGTATAGGAAATGTTCACAAGGAAAAAAAGAAAGACAAAAGATAGAATGCCAAAGGGACAGGCCAAGAATGAAAAAGCGTTTGGTGGTGGAGCAACAGCAAGAGAGAGAGAAAGAGAGAGAGAGAGAGAGAGAGAGAGAGAGAGAGAGAGAGAGAGAGAGAGAGAGAGAGAGAGAGAAAGAGAGAGACAGATTGAGAGAGAGAGAGACAGAGAGAGAGAGAGATAGAGAGAGGGAGAGAGAGAGAAGTGTTGCCACAGGTCCCACATAGTTCTTCTTTCCAATTCCCCTTAATCATAACCTGTAGACTACTTTGCCTTCTGCCTCATGCAATACAGAGTTTAAGAGATCAGAGTAGGAATGGAGGCATGATGGAAGATATTCTTCTGATGGATATAGCTATCCTTGGAAACACATTTCTCTGGTGAACTTTTTCAGAGCTGTTTTCTCCTTTCCTGTTAGCATGAAAAAGGGGGCCTGTGATTTCATTTGGTAGTGCCTTTTTCTGCCTTTATGCTGTGAGAAGTGCCCTCTTTTTCTTGGGATCTCTGTAGTGGACTCTAGTCCATTACACTTATGTTCTGATCGTGTTGAAATGAGTTGTGCATCTGTAAGGCAACTTCTATATCATCCAAAAGGTCTTGCGCAAAGTGAAGTCCCAGCATGCACTTGAAAGCAGTGGGCCTGCTATGTCTCCAGCCAAGGTCTGAGAGGAAAAGAATGCCTGAGCAGCAAGGGCAAGGCCTACAAGGTGGCAAGAGCAGGAGTGTTGAGAGTGCCTGTGAGATCTGATCAGCACAAAGGACACAAGAAGAACACCTTCCATCCTGGTTTGCATGGGTCCCACTTTAATGGCAGCTTGTGCTCTGTTCTGTCTTCTCAGGCTTGCATTCCATTCCTTCATGGGCCCTGGGTGACGTCAGGACACAATGACCCTACACCATTGGCAGTGTTGTGACGGTGCCCAACTGCGTTTCCAGTGAACTCTTTTCTGATCCTGCCTTGCCAGAAGTCACCTGAGGTCAAAGGTAAGAAACTCCTGAAGCACTCCACAAACTCAATGTGCTCAGGTCTTGGTGGAACTGGGAGGAGCTGCCTTCTTTGTGTCCTGTCCCTTCGGGGCGTGGAGCAGGCTTATGGCCTCTGGGTGCTCCCATGTTTGGAGCTTAGGAACATTGATGCCAGGTAACGGAATGAAAATATCTTGCAGCTCCTAGCTCTCCCCAAAGCCCTGGCACTCCTGACTACCCTGACCCACCTTGTGCAAGGCACTGAAATATGCCTGGATCGATGATGATTCCCAGTCAATCATTCCTTGGAAAAGCTGAACAAAATGAGTGAAAACTCTTTACCGCCACACTCATCGAAACTGAGGTCCAGCACCTTGGGTCCTCAAGGTCCTATGGGCATCAGATACAGGCGCACCAACCACTCTTTGCACTTGTTGGCCTCAGGCTGGAGCCACACCTTCTAGAGTCTGGACTGCTTGGCCTTGCCTGCCAGAAACCTTGGGCTAGGTCACGAAAGACCACTTTGTTATTTTGGCTTCCTCGATTGCTAGTGTGAAGATGATTTGCAGAGTCTCAGAAGGTAGAAATGCTAGCTCCAGGAATGGCCTTCAGCCCTTATGCAGACTTGATTTTGAGGGACAGGAAAAGGACTGTGGCACCAAAGTGTGGCACTTCAAACTAGAAATCCTGGCCTAGGGTTCAGACTCCTCAGAAGCACAGATATGAATGATAGCTCTGTGGTGTTGCTGTGGTGAGAGAGAGAGAGAGAGAGAGAGAGAGAGAGAGAGAGAGAGAGAGAGAGAGAGAGAGAGAGGACTGAAGGTTGCAAGTACACTGAATCCTGGAAGTAGCTTGTCTCAGGGTCTATAGTCTGTCGCCAATTCAGGTGACCAAGAGGGAGAATCTGTTACATGCAGCTTGCAAGATTTCAAGGCAAGTGGCTTGGAAATAGAGCAAGCGCCATGAATTAGAGGTGATGGTGTGCAATTGTGTTGTCAGATTCCACTTGATGTACACACTTCCCTGTGTTCCATGGTCCATGACACTTTGGAGGACTCGGATGGAAACAGGAGATGTGCAGATGTGAGTCTGAAAGAGATGTGTCGATGATTCGTTGTTAGGAACATCCCGTTGTATAAATGAAGTTGTCTTAAATGTTGTTGTTGGGAGGTCCCTTGGTATATTTGGGCATTCTGCCAGGCCTCCTGGTCAATGTCAGAGTGTGTTCCTTGGGTTCTGCTCACACCTACACTCCTAAGAGAACCCTCTGTCCTGGAGACTTCCTCAAGACTAGGGATTCATGGATCAAGGAACTGTTTATATAATTCTGAGATTTTGATTTCACACTTCCAGGAAGGCAAGTTGTTAGCTGTTCATTGGAAGGAGTGTTCAGTGGGACACCTGTTGTCTGGCCAACCTAGCTTTAGAGACAGGCTCATGGGCATTTTCAAGGTGAATATGGGATGTTGAATGACGGCAGCATAGGTGGAACTTAGATGCCTTGAGCTAAATGGCACCGTGGCTTGGGCAAACTCAGGTGCAATGGTTCATGCTTCTGTTTTGAAGATGTGGGATTTCAACTGATAAGTCTATTCAGAAAGGACAGATCATTGCAGGGCAGATGAACTATGATGTTCCCATGGTAGAGGAAAGGTTCACAAGAAAAAAAAGAAAGACAAAAGATAGAATGCCAAAGGGACAGGCCACGAATGAAAAAGCGTTTGGTGGTGGAGAAACAGCAAGAGAGAGAGAGAGAGAGAGAGAGAGAGAGAGAGAGAGAGAGAGAGAGAGAGAGAGAGAGAGAGAGAGAGAGAGAGAGAGAGAGAGAGAGATATTGAGAGAGAGACAGAGAGAGAGAGAGAGAGAGAGAGGGAGAGAGAGAGAAGTGTTGCCACAGGTCCCACATAGTTCTTCTTTCCAATTCCCCTTAATCATAACCTGTAGACTACTTTGCCTTCTGCCTCATGCAATACAGAGTTTAAGAGATCAGAGTAGGAATGGAGGCATGATGGAAGATATTCTTCTGATGGATATAGCTATCCTTGGAAACACATTTCTCTGGTGAACTTTTTCAGAGCTGTTTTCTCCTTTCCTGTTAGCATGAAAAAGGGGGCCTGTGATTTCATTTGGTAGTGCCTTTTTCTGCATTTATGCTGTGAGAAGTGCCCTCTTTTTCTTGGGATCTCTGTAGTGGACTCTAGTCCATTACATTTATGTTCTGATCGTGTTGAAATGAGTTGTGCATCTGTAAGGCAACTTCTATATCATCCAGAAGGCCTTGCGCAAAGTGAAGTCCCAGCATGCAATTGAGAGCAGTGGGCCTGCTATGTCCCCAGCCAAGGTCTGAGAGGAAAAGAATGCCTGAGCAGCAAGGGCAAGGCCTAAAATGAGGAAAGAGCAGGAGTGTTGAGAGTGCCTGTGAGATCTGATCAGCCCAAAAGTCTCAAGAAGAACACCTTCCACCCTGGTTTGCATGGGTCCCACTTTAATGGCAGTTTGTGCTCTGTGCTGTCTTCACAGGCTTGCATTCCATTCCTTCATGGGCCCTGGGTGACGTCAGGACACAATGACCCTACACCATTGGCAGTGTTGTGACGGTGCCCAACTGAGTTTCCAGTGAACTCTTTTCTGATCCTGCCTTGCCAGAAGTCACCTGAGGTCAAAGGTAAGAAACTCCTGAAGCACTCCACAAACTCAATGTGCTCAGGTCTTGGTGCAACTGGGAGGAGCTGCCTTCTTTGTGTCCTGTCCCTTCGGGGCGTGGAGCAGGCTTATGGCCTCTGGGTGCTCCCATGGTTGGAGCTTAGGAACATTGATGCCAGGTAACGGAATGAAAATATCTTGCAGCTCCTAGCTCTCCCCAAAGCCCTGGCACTCCTGACTACCCTGACCCACCTTGTGCAAGGCACTGAAATATGCCTGGATCGATGATGATTCCCAGTCAATCATTCCTTGGAAAAGCTGAACAAAATGAGTGAAAACTCTTTACCGCCACACTCATCGAAACTGAGGTCCAGCACCTTGGGTCCTCAAGGTCCTATGGGCATCAGATACAGGCGCACCAACCACTCTTTGCACTTGTTGGCCTCAGGCTGGAGCCACACCTTCTAGAGTCTGGACTGCTTGGCCTTGCCTGCCAGAAACCTTGGGCTAGGTCTCGAAAGACCACTTTGTTATTTAGGCTTCCTCGATTGCTAGTGTGAAGATGATTTGCAGAGTCTCAGAAGGTAGAAATGCTAGCTCCAGGAATGGCCTTCAGCCCTTATGCAGACTTGATTTTGAGGGACAGGAAAAGGACTGTGGCACCAAAGTGTGGCACTTCAAACTAGAAAGCCTGGCCTAGTGTTCAGACTCCTCAGAAGCACAGATATGAATGATAGCTCTGTGGTGTTGCTGTGGTGAGAGAGAGAGAGAGAGAGAGAGAGAGAGAGAGAGAGAGAGAGAGAGAGAGAGAGAGAGAGAGAGAGAGACAGATTGAGAGAGAGAGAGACAGAGAGAGAGAGAGAGAGAGAGAGAGAGAGAGAGAGAGAGAGAGAGAGAGAGGGAGAGAGAGAGAAGTGTTGCCACAGGTCCCACATAGTTCTTCTTTCCAAGTCCCTTTAATCATAACCTGTAGACTACTTTGCCTTCTGCCTCATGCAATACAGAGTTTAAGAGATCAGAGTAGGAATGGAGGCATGATGGAAGATATTCTTCTGATGGATATAGCTATCCTTGGAAACACATTTCTCTGGTGAACTTTTTCAGAGCTGTTTTCTCCTTTCCTGTTAGCATGAAAACGGGGGCCTGTGATTTCATTTGGTAGTGCCTTTTTCTGCCTTTATGCTGTGAGAAGTGCCCTCTTTTTCTTGGGATCTCTGTAGTGGACTCTAGTCCATTACATTTATGTTCTGATCGTGTAGAAATGAGTTGTGCATCTGTAAGGCAACTTCTATATCATCCAGAAGGCCTTGCGCAAAGTGAAGTCCCAGCATGCACTTGAGAGCAGTGGGCCTGCTATGTCCCCAGCCAAGGTCTGAGAGGAAAAGAATGCCTGAGCAGCAAGGGCAAGGCCTAAAACGTGGCAAGAGCAGGAGTGTTGAGCGTGCCTGTGAGATCTGATCAGCCCAAAGGACTCAAGAAGAACACCTTCCACCCTGGTTTGCATGGGACCCACTTTAATGGCAGCTTGTGCTCTGTGCTGTCTTCAAAGGCTTGCATTCCATTCCTTCATGGGCCCTGGGTGACGTCAGGACTCAATGACCCTACACCATTGGCAGTGTTGTGACGGTGCCCAACTGAGTTTCCAGTGAACTCTTTTCTGATCCTGCCTTGCCAGAAGTCACCTGAGGTCAAAGGTAAGAAACTCCTGAAGCACTCCACAAACTCAATGTGCTCAGGTCTTGGTGGAACTGGGAGGAGCTGCCTTCTTTGTGTCCTGTCCCTTCGGGGCGTGGAGCAGGCTTATGGCCTCTGGGTGCTCCCATGTTTGGAGCTTAGGAACATTGATGCCAGGTAATGGAATGAAAATATCTTGCAGCTCCTAGCTCTCCCCAAAGCCCTGGCACTCCTGACTACCCTGACCCACCTTGTGCAAGGCACTGAAATATGCCTGGATCGATGATGATTCCCAGTCAATCATTCCTTGGAAAAGCTGAACAAAATGAGTGAAAACTCTTTACCGCCACACTCATCGAAACTGAGGTCCAGCACCTTGGGTCCTCAAGGTCCTATGGGCATCAGATACAGGCGCACCAACCACTCTTTGCACTTGTTGGCCTCAGGCTGGAGCCACACCTTCTAGAGTCTGGACTGCTTGGCCTTGCCTGCCAGAAACCTTGGGCTAGGTCACGAAAGACCACTTTGTTATTTTGGCTTCCTCGATTGCTAGTGTGAAGATGATTTGCAGAGTCTCAGAAGGTAGAAATGCTACCTCCAGGAATGGCCTTCAGCCCTTATGCAGACTTGATTTTGAGGGACAGGAAAAGGACTGTGGCACCAAAGTGTGGCACTTCAAGCTAGAAAGCCTGGCCTAGTGTTCAGACTCCTCAGAAGCACAGATATGAATGATAGCTCTGTGGTGTTGCTGTGGTGAGAGAGAGAGAGAGAGAGAGAGAGAGAGAGAGAGAGAGAGAGAGAGGACTGAAGGTTGCAAGTACACTGAATCCTGGAAGTAGCTTGTCTCAGGGTCTATAGTCTGTCGACAATTCAGGTGAACAAGAGGGAGAATCTGTTACATGCAGCTTGCAAGATTTCAAGGCAAGTGGCTTGGAAATAGAGCAAGCGCCATGAATTAGAGGTGATGGTGTGCAATTGTGTTGTCAGATTCCACTTGATGTACACACTTCCCTGTGTTCCATGGTCCATGACACTTTGGAGGACTCGGATGGAAACAGGAGATGTGCAGATGTGAGTCTGAAAGAGATGTGTCGATGATTCGTTGTTAGGAACATCCCGTTGTATAAATGAAGTTGTCTTAAATGTTGTTGTTGGGAGGTCCCTTGGTATATTTGGGCATTCTGCCAGGCCTCCTGGTCAATGTCAGAGTGTGTTCCATGGGTTCTGCTCACACCTACACTCCTAAGAGAACCCTCTGTCCTGGAGACTTCCTCAAGACTAGGGATACAGGGGTCATGGAACTGTTTTTTATAATTCTGAGATTTTGATTTCACACTTCCAGGAAGGCAAGTTGTTAGCTGTTCATTGGAAGGAGTGTTCAGTGGGACACCTGTTGTCTGGCCAACCTAGCTTGAGAGACAGGCTCATGGGCATTTTCAAGGTGAATATGGGATGTTGAATGACGGCAGCATAGGTGGAACTTAGATGCCTTGAGCTAAATGGCACCGTGCCTTGGGCAAACTCAGGTGCAATGGTTCATGCTTCTGTTTTGAAGCTGTGGGATTTCACCTGATAAGTCTATTCAGAAAGGAGAGATCATTGCAGGGCAGATGAACTATGATGTTCCCATGGTAGAGGAAAGGTTCACAAGGAAAAAAAGAAAGACAAAAGATAGAATGCCAAAGGGACAGGCCAAGACTGAAAAAGCGTTTGGTGGTGGAGAAACAGCAAGAGAGAGAGAGAGAGAGAGAGAGAGAGAGAGAGAGAGAGAGAGAGAGAGAGAGAGAGAGAGAGAGAGAGAGACAGATTGAGAGAGAGAGAGACAGAGAGAGAGAGAGAGAGAGAGAGAGAGAGAGAGTGAGAGAGAGAGAGAGAGAGAGAGAGGGAGAGAGAGAGAAGTGTTGCCACAGGTCCCACATAGTTCTTCTTTCCAATTCCCCTTAATCATAACCTGTAGACTACTTTGCCTTTTGCCTCATGCAATACAGAGTTTAAGAGATCAGAGTAGGAATGTAGGCATGATGGAAGATATTCTTCTGATGGATATAGCAATCCTTGGAAACACATTTCTCTGGTGAACTTTTTCAGAGCTGTTTTCTCCTTTCCTGTTAGCATGAAAAAGGGGGCCTGTGATTTCATTTGGTAGTGCCTTTTTCTGCCTTTATGCTGTGAGAAGTGCCCTCTTTTTCTTGGGATCTCTGTAGTGGACTCTAGTCCATTACATTTATGTTCTGATCGTGTTGAAATGAGTTGTGCATCTGTAAGGCAACTTCTATATCATCCAGAAGGCCTTGCGCAAAGTGAAGTCCCAGCATGCACTTGAGAGCAGTGGGCCTGCTATGTCCCCAGCCAAGGTCTGAGAGGAAAAGAATGCCTGAGCAGCAAGGGCAAGGCCTACAAGGTGGCAAGAGCAGGAGTGTTGAGAGTGCCTGTGAGATCTGATCAGCCCAAAGGACACAAGAAGAACACCTTCCACCCTGGTTTGCATGGGTCCCACTTTAATGGCAGCTTGTGCTCTGTGCTGTCTTCACAGGTTTGCATTCCATTCCTTCATGGGCCCTGGGTGACGTCAGGACACAATGACCCTACACCATTGGCAGTGTTGTGACGGTGCCCAACTGAGTTTCCAGTGAACTCTTTTCTGATCCTGCCTTGCCAGAAGTCACCTGAGGTCAAAGGTAAGAAACTCCTGAAGCACTCCACAAACTCAATGTGCTCAGGTCTTGGTGGAACTGGGAGGAGCTGCCTTCTTTGTGTCCTGTCCCTTCGGGGCGTGGAGCAGGCTTATGGCCTCTGGGTGCTCCCATGTTTGGAGCTTAGGAACATTGATGCCAGGTAATGGAATGAAAATATCTTGCAGCTCCTAGCTCTCCCCAAAGCCCTGGCTCTCCTGACTACCCTGAGCCACCTTGTGCAAGGCACTGAAATATGCCTGGATCGATGATGATTCCCAGTCAATCATTCCTTGGAAAAGCTGAACAAAATGAGTGAAAACTCTTTACCGCCACACTCATCGAAACTGAGGTCCAGCACCTTGGGTCCTCAAGGTCCTATGGGCATCAGATACAGGCGCACCAACCACTCTTTGCACTTGTTGGCCTCAGGCTGGAGCCACACCTTCTAGAGTCTGGACTGCTTGGCCTTGCCTGCCAGAAACCTTGGGCTAGGTCACGAAAGACCACTTTGTTATTTTGGCTTCCTCGATTGCTAGTGTGAAGATGATTTGCAGAGTCTCAGAAGGTAGAAATGCTAGCTCCAGGAATGGCCTTCAGCCCTTATGCAGACTTGATTTTGAGGGACAGGAAAAGGACTGTGGCACCAAAGTGTGGCACTTCAAACTAGAAAGCCTGGCCTAGGGTTCAGACTCCTCAGAAGCACAGATATGAATGATAGCTCTGTGGTGTTGCTGTGGTGAGAGAGAGAGAGAGAGAGAGAGAGAGAGAGAGAGAGAGAGAGAGAGAGAGAGAGAGAGGGCTGCAGGTTGCAAGTACACTGAATCCTGGAAGTAGCTTGTCTCAGGATCTATAGTCTGTCGACAATTCAGGTGACCAAGAGGGAGAATCTGTTACATGCAGCTTGCAAGATTTCAAGGCAAGTGGCTTGGAAATAGAGCAAGCGCCATGAATTAGAGGTGATGGTGTGCAATTGTGTTGTCAGATTCCACTTGATGTACACACTTCCCTGTGTTCCATGGTCCATGACACTTTGGAGGACTCGGATGGAAACAGGAGATGTGCAGATGTGAGTCTGAAAGAGATGTGTCGATGATTCGTTGTTAGGAACATCCCGTTGTATAAATGAAGTTGTCTTAAATGTTGTTGTTGGGAGGTCCCTTGGTATATTTGGGCATTCTGCCAGGCCTCCTGGTCAATGTCAGAGTGTGTTCCTTGGGTTCTGCTCACACCTACACTCCTAAGAGAACCCTCTGTCCTGGAGACTTCCTCAAGGCTAGGGATACAGGGATCAAGGAACTGTTTTTATAATTCTGAGATTTTGATTTCACACTTCCAGGAAGGCAAGTTGTTAGCTGTTCATTGGAAGGAGTGTTCAGAGGGACACAGGTTGTCTGGCCAACCTAGCTTGAGAGACAGGCTCATGGGCATTTTCAAGGTGAATACGGGATGTTGAATGACGGCAGCATAGGTGGAACTTAGATGCCTTGAGCTAAATGGCACCGTGCCTTGGGCAAACTCAGGTGCAATGGTTCATGCTTCTGTTTTGAAGCTGTGGGATTTCACCTGATAAGTCTATTCAGAAAGGAGAGATCATTGCAGGGCAGATGAACTATGATGTTCCCATGGTAGAGGAAAGGTTCACAAGGAAAAAAAGAAAGACAAAAGATAGAATGCCAAAGGGACAGGCCAAGACTGAAAAAGCGTTTGGTGGTGGAGAAACAGCAAGAGAGAGAACGAGAGAGAGAGAGAGAGAGAGAGAGAGAGAGAGAGAGAGAGAGAGAGAGAGAGAGAGAGAGAGAGAGAGGACTGCAGGTTGCAAGTACACTGAATCCTGGAAGTAGCTTGTCTCAGGGTCTATAGTCTGTCGACAATTCAGGTCACCAAGAGGGAGAATCTGTTACATGCAGCTTGCAAGATTTCAAGGCAAGTGGCTTGGAAATAGAGCAAGCGCCATGAATTAGAGGTGATGGTGTGCAATTGTGTTTTCAGATTCCACTTGATGTACACACTTCCCTGTGTTCCATGGTCCATGACACTTTGGAGGACTCGGATGGAAACAGGAGATGTGCAGATGTGAGTCTGAAAGAGATGTGTCGATGATTCGTTGTTAGGAACATCCCGTTGTATAAATGAAGTTGTCTTAAATGTTGTTGTTGGGAGGTCCCTTGGTATATTTGGGCATTCTGCCAGGCCTCCTGGTCAATGTCAGAGTGTGTTCCTTGGGTTCTGCTCACACCTACACTCCTAAGAGAACCCTCTGTCCTGGAGACTTCCTCAAGGCTAGGGATACAGGAATCATGGAACTGTTTTTATAATTATGAGATTTTGATTTCACACTTCCAGGAAGGGAAGTTGTTAGCTGTTCATTGGAAGGAGTGTTCAGTGGGACACATGTTGTCTGGCCAACCTAGCTTGAGGGACAGGCTCATGGGCATATTCAAGGTGAATATGGGATGTTGAATGACGGCAGCATAGGTGGAAATTAGATGCCTTGAGCTAAATGGCACCGTGCCTTGGGCAAACTCAGGTGCAATGGTTCATGCTTCTGTTTTGAAGCTGTGGGATTTCACCTGATAAGTCTATTCAGAAAGGAGAGATCATTGCAGGGCAGATGAACTATGATGTTCCCACGGTAGAGGAAATGTTCACAAGGAAAAAAAGAAAGACAAAAGATAGAATGCCAAAGGGACAGGCCAAGACTGAAAAAGCGTTTGGTGGTGGAGAAACAGCAAGAGAGAGAGAAAGAGAGAGAGAGAGAGAGAGAGAGAGAGAGAGAGAGAGAGAGAGAGAGAGAGAGAGAGAGACAGATTGAGAGAGAGACAGAGAGAGAGAGAGAGAGAGAGAGAGAGAGAGAGAGAGAGAGAGAGAGAGAGAGAGAGAGAAGTGTTGCCACAGGTCCCACATAGTTCTTCTTTCCAATTCCCCTTAATCATAACCTGTAGACAACTTTGCCTTCTGCCTCATGCAATACAGAGTTTAAGAGATCAGAGTAGGAATGGAGGCATGATGGAAGATATTCTTCTGATGGATATAGCTATCCTTGGAAACACATTTCTCTGGTGAACTTTTTCAGAGCTGTTTTCTCCTTTCCTGTTAGCATGAAAACGGGGGCCTGTGATTTCATTTGGTAGTGCCTTTTTCTGCCTTTATGCTGTGAGAAGTGCCCTCTTTTTCTTGGGATCTCTGTAGTGGACTCTAGTCCATTACATTTATGTTCTGATCGTGTTGAAATGAGTTGTGCATCTGTAAGGCAACTTCTATATCATCCAGAAGGCCTTGCGCAAAGTGAAGTCCCAGCATGCACTTGAGAGCAGTGGGCCTGCTATGTCCCCAGCCAAGGTCTGAGAGGAAAAGAATGCCTGAGCAGCAAGGGCAAGGCCTACAAAGTGGCAAGAGCAGGAGTGTTGAGAGTGCCTGTGAGATCTGATCAGCCCAAAGGACACAAGAAGAACACCTTCCACCCTGGTTTGCATGGGTCCCACTTTAATGGCAGCTTGTGCTCTGTGCTGTCTTCACAGGTTTGCATTCCATTCCTTCATGGGCCCTGGGTGACGTCAGGACACAATGACCCTACACCATTGGCAGTGTTGTGACGGTGCCCAACTGAGTTTCCAGTGAACTCTTTTCTGATCCTGCCTTGCCAGAAGTCACCTGAGGTCAAAGGTAAGAAACTCCTGAAGCACTCCACAAACTCAATGTGCTCAGGTCTTGGTGGAACTGGGAGGAGCTGCCTTCTTTGTGTCCTGTCCCTTCGGGGCGTGGAGCAGGCTTATGGCCTCTGGGTGCTCCCATGTTTGGAGCTTAGGAACATTGATGCCAGGTAATGGAATGAAAATATCTTGCAGCTCCTAGCTCTCCCCAAAGCCCTGGCACTCCTGACTACCCTGACCCACCTTGTGCAAGGCACTGAAATATGCCTGGATCGATGATGATTCCCAGTCAATCATTCCTTGGAAAAGCTGAACAAAATGAGTGAAAACTCTTTACCGCCACACTCATCGAAACTGAGGTCCAGCACCTTGGGTCCTCAAGGTCCTATGGGCATCAGATACAGGCGCACCAACCACTCTTTGCACTTGTTGGCCTCAGGCTGGAGCCACACCTTCTAGAGTCTGGACTGCTTGGCCTTGCCTGCCAGAAACCTTGGGCTAGGTCACGAAAGACCACTTTGTTATTTAGGCTTCCGCGATTGCTAGTGTGAAGATGATTTGCAGAGTCTCAGAAGGTAGAAATGCTAGCTCCAGGAATGGCCTTCAGCCCTTATGCAGACTTGATTTTGAGGGACAGGAAAAGGACTGTGGCACCAAAGTGTGGCACTTCAAACTAGAAAGCCTGGCCTAGGGTTCAGACTCCTCAGAAGCACAGATATGAATGATAGCTCTGTGGTGTTGCTGTGGTGAGAGAGAGAGAGAGAGAGAGAGAGAGAGAGAGAGAGAGAGAGAGAGAGAGAGAGAGAGAGATATTGAGAGAGAGAGAGAGAGGGCTGCAGGTTGCAAGTACACTGAATCCTGGAAGTAGCTTGTCTCAGGATCTATAGTCTGTCGACAATTCAGGTGACCAAGAGGGAGAATCTGTTACATGCAGCTTGCAAGATTTCAAGGCAAGTGGCTTGGAAATAGAGCAAGCGCCATGAATTAGAGGTGATGGTGTGCAATTGTGTTGTCAGATTCCACTTGATGTACACACTTCCCTGTGTTCCATGGTCCATGACACTTTGGAGGACTCGGATGGAAACAGGAGATGTGCAGATGTGAGTCTGAAAGAGATGTGTCGATGATTCGTTGTTAGGAACATCCCGTTGTATAAATGAAGTTGTCTTAAATGTTGTTGTTGGGAGGTCCCTTGGTATATTTGGGCATTCTGCCAGGCCTCCTGGTCAATGTCAGAGTGTGTTCCTTGGGTTCTGCTCACACCTACACTCCTAAGAGAACCCTCTGTCCTGGAGACTTCCTCAAGGCTAGGGATACAGGAATCATGGAACTGTTTTTATAATTCTGAGATTTTGATTTCACACTTCCAGGAAGGCAAGTTGTTAGCTGTTCATTGGAAGGAGTGTTCAGTGGGACACATGTTGTCTGGCCAACCTAGCTTGAGGGACAGGCTCATGGGCATATTCAAGGTGAATATGGGATGTTGAATGACGGCAGCATAGGTGGAACTTAGATGCCTTGAGCTAAATGGCACCGTGCCTTGGGCAAACTCAGGTGCAATGGTTCATGCTTCTGTTTTGAAGCTGTGGGATTTCACCTGATAAGACTATTCAGAAAGGAGAGATCATTGCAGGGCAGATGAACTATGATGTTCCCATGGTAGAGGAAAGTTTCACAAGGAAAAAAAGAAAGACAAAAGATAGAATGCCAAAGGGACAGGCCAAGACTGAAAAAGCGTTTGGTGGTGGAGAAACAGCAAGAGAGAGAACGAGAGAGAGAGAGAGAGAGAGAGAGAGAGAGAGAGAGAGAGAGAGAGAGAGAGAGAGAGAGAGAGAGAGACAGATTGAGAGAGAGAGACAGACAGAGAGAGAGAGAGAGAGAGAGAGAGAGAGAGAGCGAGAGAGAGAGAGAGAGAGAGAAGTGTTGCCACAGGTCCCACATAGTTCTTCTTTCCAATTCCCCTTAATCATAACCTGTAGGCTACTTTGCCTTCTGCCTCATGCAATACAGAGTTTAAGAGATCAGAGTAGGAATGGAGGCATGATGGAAGATATTCTTCTGATGGATATAGCTATCCTTGGAAACACATTTCTCTGGTGAACTTTTTCAGAGCTGTTTTCTCCTTTCCTGTTAGCATGAAAAAGGGGGCCTGTGATTTCATTTGGTAGTGCCTTTTTCTGCCTTTATGCTGTGAGAAGTGCCCTCTTTTTCTTGGGATCTCTGTAGTGGACTCTAGTCCATTACATTTATGTTCTGATCGTGTTGAAATGAGTTGTGCATCTGTAAGGCAACTTCTATATCATCCAGAAGGCCTTGCGCAAAGTGAAGTCCCAGCATGCACTTGAGAGCAGTGGGCCTGCTATGTCTCCAGCCAAGGTCTGAGAGGAAAAGAATGCCTGAGCAGCAAGGGCAAGGCCTACAAGGTGGCAAGAGCAGGAGTGTTGAGAGTGCCTGTGAGATCTGATCAGCCCAAAGGACACAAGAAGAACACCTTCCACCCTGGTTTGCATGGGTCCCACTTTAATGGCAGCTTGTGCTCTGTGCTGTCTTCACAGGTTTGCATTCCATTCCTTCATGGGCCCTGGGTGACGTCAGGACACAATGACCCTTCACCATTGGCAGTGTTGTGACGGTGCCCAACTGAGTTTCCAGTGAACTCTTTTCTGATCCTGCCTTGCCAGAAGTCACCTGAGGTCAAAGGTAAGAAACTCCTGAAGCACTCCACAAACTCAATGTGCTCAGGTCTTGGTGGAACTGGGAGGAGCTGCCTTCTTTGTGTCCTGTCCCTTCGGGGCGTGGAGCAGGCTTATGGCCTCTGGGTGCTCCCATGTTTGGAGCTTAGGAACATTGATGCCAGGTAATGGAATGAAAATATCTTGCAGCTCCTAGCTCTCCCCAAAGCCCTGGCACTCCTGACTACCCTGACCCACCTTGTGCAAGGCACTGAAATATGCCTGGATCGATGATGATTCCCAGTCAATCATTCCTTGGAAAAGCTGAACAAAATGAGTGAAAACTCTTTACCGCCACACTCATCGAAACTGAGGTCCAGCACCTTGGGTCCTCAAGGTCCTATGGGCATCAGATACAGGCGCACCAACCACTCTTTGCACTTGTTGGCCTCAGGCTGGAGCCACACCTTCTAGAGTCTGGACTGCTTGGCCTTGCCTGCCAGAAACCTTGGGCTAGGTCACAAAAGACCACTTTGTTATTTTGGCTTCCTCGATTGCTAGTGTGAAGATGATTTGCAGAGTCTCAGAAGGTAGAAATGCTAGCTCCAGGAATGGCCTTCAGCCCTTATGCAGACTTGATTTTGAGGGACAGGAAAAGGACTGTGGCACCAAAGTGTGGCACTTCAAACTAGAAAGCCTGGCCTAGGGTTCAGACTCCTCAGAAGCACAGATATGAATGATAGCTCTGTGGTGTTGCTGTGGTGAGAGAGAGAGAGAGAGACAGAGAGAGACAGACTGAGAGAGAGAGAGAGTGAGAGAGAGAGAGAGAGAGAGAGAGAGAGAGAGAGAGAGAGAGAGAGAGAGAGAGAGAGAGAGAGAGGACTGCAGGTTGCAAGTACACTGAATCCTGGAAGTAGCTTGTCTCAGGGTCTATAGTCTGTCGACAATTCAGGTGACCAAGAGGGAGAATCTGCTACATGCAGCTGGCAAGATTTCAAGGCAAGTGGCTTGGAAATAGAGCTAGCACCATGAATTAGAGGTGATGGTGTGCAATTGTGTTGTCAGATTCCACTTGATGTACACACTTCCCTGTGTTCCATGGTCCATGACACTTTGGAGGACTCGGATGGAAACAGGAGATGTGCAGATGTGAGTCTGAAAGAGATGTGTCGATGATTCGTTGTTAGGAACATCCCGTTGTATAAATGAAGTTGTCTTAAATGTTGTTGTTGGGAGGTCCTTTGGTATATTTGGGCATTCTGCCAGGCCTCCTGGTCAATGTCAGAGTGTGTTCCTTGGGTTCTGCTCACACCTACACTCCTAAGAGAACCCTCTGTCCTGGAGACTTCCTCAAGGCTAGGGATACAGGGATCATGGAACTGTTTTTATAATTCTGAGATTTTGATTTCACACTTCCAGGAAGGCAAGTTGTTAGCTGTTCATTGGAAGGAGTGTTCAGTGGGACACATGTTGTCTGGCCAACCTAGCTTGAGAGACAGGCTCATGGGCATTTTCAAGGTGAATATGGGATGTTGAATGACGGCAGCATAGGTGGAACTTAGATGCCTTGAGCTAAATGGCACCGTGCCTTGGGCAAACTCAGGTGCAATGGTTCATGCTTCTGTTTTGAAGCTGTGGGATTTCACCTGATAAGTCTATTCAGAAAGGAGAGATCATTGCAGGGCAGATGAACTATGATGTTCCCATGGTAGAGGTAAGGTTCACAAGGAAAAAAAGAAAGACAA
Organism: Tokudaia tokunoshimensis; assembly: GCA_036184795.1. Lineage (NCBI taxonomy): Eukaryota > Metazoa > Chordata > Mammalia > Rodentia > Muridae > Tokudaia > Tokudaia tokunoshimensis. Next base: position 34,588,213 of record BTHU01000001.1, on the reverse strand, counting down.
AAGATAGAATGCCAAAGGGACAGGCCACGACTGAAAAAGCGTTTGGTGGTGGAGAAACAGCAAGAGAGAGAGAAAGAGAGAGAGAGAGAGAGAGAGAGAGAGAGAGAGAGAGAGAGAGAGAGAGAGAGAGAGAGAGAAGTGTTGCCACAGGTCCCACATAGTTCTTCTTTCCAATTCCCCTTAATCATAACCTGTAGACTACTTTGCCTTCTGCCTCATGCAATACAGAGTTTAAGAGATCAGAGTAGGAATGGAGGCATGATGGAAGATATTCTTCTGATGGATATAGCTATCCTTGGAAACACATTTCTCTGGTGAACTTTTTCAGAGCTGTTTTCTCCTTTCCTGTTAGCATGAAAAAGGGGGCCTGTGATTTCATTTGGTAGTGCCTTTTTCTGCCTTTATGCTGTGAGAAGTGCCCTCTTTTTCTTGGGATCTCTGTAGTGGACTCTAGTCCATTACATTTATGTTCTGATCGTGTTGAAATGAGTTGTGCATCTGTAAGGCAACTTCTATATCATCCAGAAGGCCTTGCGCAAAGTGAAGTCCCAGCATGCACTTGAGAGCAGTGGGCCTGCTATGTCCCCAGCCAAGGTCTGAGAGGAAAAGAATGCCTGAGCAGCAAGGGCAAGGCCTACAAGGTGGCAAGAGCAGGAGTGTTGAGAGTGCCTGTGAGATCTGATCAGCCCAAAGGACACAAGAAGAACACCTTCCACCCTTGTTTGCATGGGTCCCACTTTAATGGCAGCTTGTGCTCTGTGCTGTCTTCACAGGCTTGCATTCCATTCCTTCATGGGCCCTGGGTGACGTCAGGACACAATGACCCTACACCATTGGCAGTGTTGTGACGGTGCCCAACTGAGTTTCCAGTGAACTCTTTTCTGATCCTGCCTTGCCAGAAGTCACCTGAGGTCAAAGGTAAGGAACTCCTGAAGCACTCCACAAACTCAATGTGCTCAGGTCTTGGTGGAACTGGGAGGAGCTGCCTTCTTTGTGTCCTGTCCCTTCGGGGCGTGGAGCAGGCTTATGGCCTCTGGGTGCTCCCATGTTTGGAGCTTAGGAACATTGATGCCAGGTAATGGAATGAAAATATCTTGCAGCTCCTAGCTCTCCCCAAAGCCCTGGCACTCCTGACTACCCTGACCCACCTTGTGCAAGGCACTGAAATATGCCTGGATCGATGATGATTCCCAGTCAATCATTCCTTGGAAAAGCTGAACAAAATGAGTGAAAACTCTTTACCGCCACACTCATCGAAACTGAGGTCCAGCACCTTGGGTCCTCAAGGTCCTATGGGCATCAGATACAGGCGCACCAACCACTCTTTGCACTTGTTGGCCTCAGGCTGGAGCCACACCTTCTAGAGTCTGGACTGCTTGGCCTTGCCTGCCAGAAACCTTGGGCTAGGTCACGAAAGACCACTTTGTTATTTTGGCTTCCTCGATTGCTAGTGTGAAGATGATTTGCAGAGTCTCAGAAGGTAGAAATGCTAGCTCCAGGAATGGCGTTCAGCCCTTATGCAGACTTGATTTTGAGGGACAGGAAAAGGACTGTGGCACCAAAGTGTGGCACTTCAAACTAGAAAGCCTGGCCTAGGGTTCAGACTCCTCAGAAGCACAGATATGAATGATAGTTCTGTGGTGTTGCTGTGGTGAGAGAGAGAGAGAGAGAGAGAGAGAGAGAGAGAGAGAGAGAGAGAGAGAGAGAGAGAGAGAGAGGACTGCAGGTTGCAAGTACACTGAATCCTGGAAGTAGCTTGTCTCAGGGTCTATAGTCTGTCGACAATTCAGGTGACCAAGAGGGAGAATCTGCTACATGCAGCTGGCAAGATTTCAAGGCAAGTGGCTTGGAAATAGAGCTAGCACCATGAATTAGAGGTGATGGTGTGCAATTGTGTTGTCAGATTCCACTTGATGTACACACTTCCCTGTGTTCCATGGTCCATGACACTTTGGAGGACTCGGATGGAAACAGGAGATGTGCAGATGTGAGTCTGAAAGAGATGTGTCGATGATTCGTTGTTAGGAACATCCCGTTGTATAAATGAAGTTGTCTTAAATGTTGTTGTTGGGAGGTCCTTTGGTATATTTGGGCATTCTGCCAGGCCTCCTGGTCAATGTCAGAGTGTGTTCCTTGGGTTCTGCTCACACCTACACTCCTAAGAGAACCCTCTGTCCTGGAGACTTCCTCAAGGCTAGGGATACAGGGATCATGGAACTGTTTTTATAATTCTGAGATTTTGATTTCACACTTCCAGGAAGGCAAGTTGTTAGCTGTTCATTGGAAGGAGTGTTCAGTGGGACACATGTTGTCTGGCCAACCTAGCTTGAGAGACAGGCTCATGGGCATTTTCAAGGTGAATATGGGATGTTGAATGACGGCAGCATAGGTGGAACTTAGATGCCTTGATCTAAATGGCACCGTGCCTTGGGCAAACTCAGGTGCAATGGTTCATGCTTCTGTTTTGAAGCTGTGGGATTTCACCTGATAAGTCTATTCAGAAAGGAGAGATCATAGCAGGGCAGATGAACTATGATGTTCCCACGGTAGAGGAAAGGTTCACAAGGATAAAAAGAAAGACAAAAGATAGAATGCCAAAGGGACAGGCCAAGACTGAAAAAGCGTTTGGTGGTGGAGAAACAGCAAGAGAGAGAGAAAGAGAGAGAGAGAGAGAGAGAGAGAGAGAGAGAGAGAGAGAGAGAGAGAGAGAGAGAGAGAGAGAGAGAGAGAGAGAGACTGAGAGAGAGAGAGAGAGTGAGAGAGAGAGAGAGAGAGAGAGAGAGAGAGAGAGAAGTGTTGCCACAGTTCCCACATAGTTCTTCTTTCCAATTCCCCTTAATCATAACCTGTAGACTACTTTGCCTTCTGCCTCATGCAATACAGAGTTTAAGAGATCAGAGTAGGAATGGAGGCATGATGGAAGATATTCTTCTGATGGATATAGCTATCCTTGGAAACACATTTCTCTGGTGAACTTTTTCAGAGCTGTTTTCTCCTTTCCTGTTAGCATGAAAAAGGGGGCCTGTGATTTCATTTGGTAGTGCCTTTTTCTGCCTTTATGCTGTGAGAAGTGCCCTCTTTTTCTTGGGATCTCTGTAGTGGACTCTAGTCCATTACATTTATGTTCTGATCGTGTTGAAATGAGTTGTGCATCTGTAAGGCAACTTCTATATCATCCAGAAGGCCTTGCGCAAAGTGAAGTCCCAGCATGCACTTGAGAGCAGTGGGCCTGCTATGTCCCCAGCCAAGGTCTGAGAGGAAAAGAATGCCTGAGCAGCAAGGGCAAGGCCTACAAGGTGGCAATAGCAGGAGTGTTTAGAGTGCCTGTGAGATCTGATCAGCCCAAAGGACACAAGAAGAACACCTTCCACCCTGGTTTGCATGGGTCCCACTTTAATGGCAGCTTGTGCTCTGTGCTGTCTTCACAGGCTTGCATTCCATTCCTTCATGGGCCCTGGGTGACGTCAGGACACAATGACCCTACACCATTGGCAGTGTTGTGACGGTGCCCAACTGAGTTTCCAGTGAACTCTTTTCTGATCCTGCCTTGCCAGAAGTCACCTGAGGTCAAAGGTAAGGAACTCCTGAAGCACTCCACAAACTCAATGTGCTCAGGTCTTGGTGGAACTGGGAGGAGCTGCCTTCTTTGTGTCCTGTCCCTTCGGGGCGTGGAGCAGGCTTATGGCCTCTGGGTGCTCCCATGTTTGGAGCTTAGGAACATTGATGCCAGGTAATGGAATGAAAATATCTTGCAGCTCCTAGCTCTCCCCAAAGCCCTGGCACTCCTGACTACCCTGACCCACCTTGTGCAAGGCACTGAAATATGCCTGGATCGATGATGATTCCCAGTCAATCATTCCTTGGAAAAGCTGAACAAAATGAGTGAAAACTCTTTACCGCCACACTCATCGAAACTGAGGTCCAGCACCTTGGGTCCTCAAGGTCCTATGGGCATCAGATACAGGCGCACCAACCACTCTTTGCACTTGTTGGCCTCAGGCTGGAGCCACACCTTCTAGAGTCTGGACTGCTTGGCCTTGCCTGCCAGAAACCTTGGGCTAGGTCACGAAAGACCACTTTGTTATTTTGGCTTCCTCGATTGCTAGTGTGAAGATGATTTGCAGAGTCTCAGAAGGTAGAAATGCTAGCTCCAGGAATGGCCTTCAGCCCTTATGCAGACTTGATTTTGAGGGACAGGAAAAGGACTGTGGCACCAAAGTGTGGCACTTCAAACTAGAAAGCCTGGCCTAGGGTTCAGACTCCTCAGAAGCACAGATATGAATGATAGCTCTGTGGTGTTGCTGTGGTGAGAGAGAGAGAGAGAGAGAGAGAGAGAGAGAGAGAGAGAGAGAGAGAGAGAGAGAGAGAGAAAGAGAGAAAGAGAGAGAGAGAGGACTGCAGGTTGCAAGTACACTGAATCCTGGAAGTAGCTTGTCTCAGGGTCTATAGTCTGTCGACAATTCAGGTGACCAAGAGGGAGAATCTGCTACATGCAGCTGGCAAGATTTCAAGGCAAGTGGCTTGGAAATAGAGCTAGCACCATGAATTAGAGGTGATGGTGTGCAATTGTGTTGTCAGATTCCACTTGATGTACACACTTCCCTGTGTTCCATGGTCCATGACACTTTGGAGGACTCGGATGGAAACAGGAGATGTGCAGATGTGAGTCTGAAAGAGATGTGTCGATGATTCGTTGTTAGGAACATCCCGTTGTATAAATGAAGTTGTCTTAAATGTTGTTGTTGGGAGGTCCCTTGGTATATTTGGGCATTCTGCCAGGCCTCCTGGTCAATGTCAGAGTGTGTTCCTTGGGTTCTGCTCACACCTACACTCCTAAGAGAACCCTCTGTCCTGGAGACTTCCTCAAGGCTAGGGATACAGGGATCATGGAACTGTTTTTATAATTCTGAGATTTTGATTTCACACTTCCAGGAAGGCAAGTTGTTAGCTGTTCATTGGAAGGAGTGTTCAGTGGGACACATGTTGTCTGGCCAACCTAGCTTGAGAGACAGGCTCATGGGCATTTTCAAGGTGAATATGGGATGTTGAATGACGGCAGCATAGGTGGAACTTAGATGCCTTGAGCTAAATGGCACCGTGCCTTGGGCAAACTCAGGTGCAATGGTTCATGCTTCTGTTTTGAAGCTGTGGGATTTCACCTGATAAGTCTATTCAGAAAGGAGAGATCATTGCAGGGCAGATGAACTATGATGTTCCCATGGTAGAGGAAAGGTTCACAAGGAAAAAAAGAAAGACAAAAGATAGAATGCCAAAGGGACAGGCCACGACTGAAAAAGCGTTTGGTGGTGGAGAAACAGCAAGAGAGAGAGAAAGAGAGAGAGAGAGAGAGAGAGAGAGAGAGAGAGAGAGAGAGAGAGAGAGAGAGAGAGAGAAGTGTTGCCACAGGTCCCACATAGTTCTTCTTTCCAATTCCCCTTAATCATAACCTGTAGACTACTTTGCCTTCTGCCTCATGCAATACAGAGTTTAAGAGATCAGAGTAGGAATGGAGGCATGATGGAAGATATTCTTCTGATGGATATAGCTATCCTTGGAAACACATTTCTCTGGTGAACTTTTTCAGAGCTGTTTTCTCCTTTCCTGTTAGCATGAAAAAGGGGGCCTGTGATTTCATTTGGTAGTGCCTTTTTCTGCCTTTATGCTGTGAGAAGTGCCCTCTTTTTCTTGGGATCTCTGTAGTGGACTCTAGTCCATTACATTTATGTTCTGATCGTGTTGAAATGAGTTGTGCATCTGTAAGGCAACTTCTATATCATCCAGAAGGCCTTGCGCAAAGTGAAGTCCCAGCATGCACTTGAGAGCAGTGGGCCTGCTATGTCCCCAGCCAAGGTCTGAGAGGAAAAGAATGCCTGAGCAGCAAGGGCAAGGCCTACAAGGTGGCAAGAGCAGGAGTGTTGAGAGTGCCTGTGAGATCTGATCAGCCCAAAGGACACAAGAAGAACACCTTCCACCCTTGTTTGCATGGGTCCCACTTTAATGGCAGCTTGTGCTCTGTGCTGTCTTCACAGGCTTGCATTCCATTCCTTCATGGGCCCTGGGTGACGTCAGGACACAATGACCCTACACCATTGGCAGTGTTGTGACGGTGCCCAACTGAGTTTCCAGTGAACTCTTTTCTGATCCTGCCTTGCCAGAAGTCACCTGAGGTCAAAGGTAAGGAACTCCTGAAGCACTCCACAAACTCAATGTGCTCAGGTCTTGGTGGAACTGGGAGGAGCTGCCTTCTTTGTGTCCTGTCCCTTCGGGGCGTGGAGCAGGCTTATGGCCTCTGGGTGCTCCCATGTTTGGAGCTTAGGAACATTGATGCCAGGTAATGGAATGAAAATATCTTGCAGCTCCTAGCTCTCCCCAAAGCCCTGGCACTCCTGACTACCCTGACCCACCTTGTGCAAGGCACTGAAATATGCCTGGATCGATGATGATTCCCAGTCAATCATTCCTTGGAAAAGCTGAACAAAATGAGTGAAAACTCTTTACCGCCACACTCATCGAAACTGAGGTCCAGCACCTTGGGTCCTCAAGGTCCTATGGGCATCAGATACAGGCGCACCAACCACTCTTTGCACTTGTTGGCCTCAGGCTGGAGCCACACCTTCTAGAGTCTGGACTGCTTGGCCTTGCCTGCCAGAAACCTTGGGCTAGGTCACGAAAGACCACTTTGTTATTTTGGCTTCCTCGATTGCTAGTGTGAAGATGATTTGCAGAGTCTCAGAAGGTAGAAATGCTAGCTCCAGGAATGGCGTTCAGCCCTTATGCAGACTTGATTTTGAGGGACAGGAAAAGGACTGTGGCACCAAAGTGTGGCACTTCAAACTAGAAAGCCTGGCCTAGGGTTCAGACTCCTCAGAAGCACAGATATGAATGATAGCTCTGTGGTGTTGCTGTGGTGAGAGAGAGAGAGAGAGAGAGAGAGAGAGAGAGAGAGAGAGAGAGAGAGAGAGAGAGAGAGAGAGAGAGGACTGCAGGTTGCAAGTACACTGAATCCTGGAAGTAGCTTGTCTCAGGGTCTATAGTCTGTCGACAATTCAGGTGACCAAGAGGGAGAATCTGCTACATGCAGCTGGCAAGATTTCAAGGCAAGTGGCTTGGAAATAGAGCTAGCACCATGAATTAGAGGTGATGGTGTGCAATTGTGTTGTCAGATTCCACTTGATGTACACACTTCCCTGTGTTCCATGGTCCATGACACTTTGGAGGACTCGGATGGAAACAGGAGATGTGCAGATGTGAGTCTGAAAGAGATGTGTCGATGATTCGTTGTTAGGAACATCCCGTTGTATAAATGAAGTTGTCTTAAATGTTGTTGTTGGGAGGTCCTTTGGTATATTTGGGCATTCTGCCAGGCCTCCTGGTCAATGTCAGAGTGTGTTCCTTGGGTTCTGCTCACACCTACACTCCTAAGAGAACCCTCTGTCCTGGAGACTTCCTCAAGGCTAGGGATACAGGGATCATGGAACTGTTTTTATAATTCTGAGATTTTGATTTCACACTTCCAGGAAGGCAAGTTGTTAGCTGTTCATTGGAAGGAGTGTTCAGTGGGACACATGTTGTCTGGCCAACCTAGCTTGAGAGACAGGCTCATGGGCATTTTCAAGGTGAATATGGGATGTTGAATGACGGCAGCATAGGTGGAACTTAGATGCCTTGATCTAAATGGCACCGTGCCTTGGGCAAACTCAGGTGCAATGGTTCATGCTTCTGTTTTGAAGCTGTGGGATTTCACCTGATAAGTCTATTCAGAAAGGAGAGATCATAGCAGGGCAGATGAACTATGATGTTCCCACGGTAGAGGAAAGGTTCACAAGGATAAAAAGAAAGACAAAAGATAGAATGCCAAAGGGACAGGCCAAGACTGAAAAAGCATTTGGTGGTGGAGAAACAGCAAGAGAGAGAGAAAGAGAGAGAGAGAGAGAGAGAGAGAGAGAGAGAGAGAGAGAGAGAGAGAGAGAGAGAGAGACAGACTGAGAGAGAGAGAGAGAGTGAGAGAGAGAGAGAGAGAGAGAGAGAGAGAGAAGTGTTGCCACAGTTCCCACATAGTTCTTCTTTCCAATTCCCCTTAATCATAACCTGTAGACTACTTTGCCTTCTGCCTCATGCAATACAGAGTTTAAGAGATCAGAGTAGGAATGGAGGCATGATGGAAGATATTCTTCTGATGGATATAGCTATCCTTGGAAACACATTTCTCTGGTGAACTTTTTCAGAGCTGTTTTCTCCTTTCCTGTTAGCATGAAAAAGGGGGCCTGTGATTTCATTTGGTAGTGCCTTTTTCTGCCTTTATGCTGTGAGAAGTGCCCTCTTTTTCTTGGGATCTCTGTAGTGGACTCTAGTCCATTACATTTATGTTCTGATCGTGTTGAAATGAGTTGTGCATCTGTAAGGCAACTTCTATATCATCCAGAAGGCCTTGCGCAAAGTGAAGTCCCAGCATGCACTTGAGAGCAGTGGGCCTGCTATGTCCCCAGCCAAGGTCTGAGAGGAAAAGAATGCCTGAGCAGCAAGGGCAAGGCCTACAAGGTGGCAATAGCAGGAGTGTTTAGAGTGCCTGTGAGATCTGATCAGCCCAAAGGACACAAGAAGAACACCTTCCACCCTGGTTTGCATGGGTCCCACTTTAATGGCAGCTTGTGCTCTGTGCTGTCTTCACAGGCTTGCATTCCATTCCTTCATGGGCCCTGGGTGACGTCAGGACACAATGACCCTACACCATTGGCAGTGTTGTGACGGTGCCCAACTGAGTTTCCAGTGAACTCTTTTCTGATCCTGCCTTGCCAGAAGTCACCTGAGGTCAAAGGTAAGAAACTCCTGAAGCACTCCACAAACTCAATGTGCTCAGGTCTTGGTGGAACTGGGAGGAGCTGCCTTCTTTGTGTCCTGTCCCTTCGGGGCGTGGAGCAGGCTTATGGCCTCTGGGTGCTCCCATGTTTGGAGCTTAGGAACATTGATGCCAGGTAATGGAATGAAAATATCTTGCAGCTCCTAGCTCTCCCCAAAGCCCTGGCACTCCTGACTACCCTGACCCACCTTGTGCAAGGCACTGAAATATGCCTGGATCGATGATGATTCCCAGTCAATCATTCCTTGGAAAAGCTGAACAAAATGAGTGAAAACTCTTTACCGCCACACTCATCGAAACTGAGGTCCAGCACCTTGGGTCCTCAAGGTCCTATGGGCATCAGATACAGGCGCACCAACCACTCTTTGCACTTGTTGGCCTCAGGCTGGAGCCACACCTTCTAGAGTCTGGACTGCTTGGCCTTGCCTGCCAGAAACCTTGGGCTAGGTCACGAAAGACCACTTTGTTATTTTGGCTTCCTCGATTGCTAGTGTGAAGATGATTTGCAGAGTCTCAGAAGGTAGAAATGCTAGCTCCAGGAATGGCCTTCAGCCCTTATGCAGACTTGATTTTGAGGGACAGGAAAAGGACTGTGGCACCAAAGTGTGGCACTTCAAACTAGAAAGCCTGGCCTAGGGTTCAGACTCCTCAGAAGCACAGATATGAATGATAGCTCTGTGGTGTTGCTGTGGTGAGAGAGAGAGAGAGAGAGAGAGAGAGAGAGAGAGAGAGAGAGAGAGAGAGAGAGAGAGAGAAAGAGAGAAAGAGAGAGAGAGAGGACTGCAGGTTGCAAGTACACTGAATCCTGGAAGTAGCTTGTCTCAGGGTCTATAGTCTGTCGACAATTCAGGTGACCAAGAGGGAGAATCTGCTACATGCAGCTGGCAAGATTTCAAGGCAAGTGGCTTGGAAATAGAGCTAGCACCATGAATTAGAGGTGATGGTGTGCAATTGTGTTGTCAGATTCCACTTGATGTACACACTTCCCTGTGTTCCATGGTCCATGACACTTTGGAGGACTCGGATGGAAACAGGAGATGTGCAGATGTGAGTCTGAAAGAGATGTGTCGATGATTCGTTGTTAGGAACATCCCGTTGTATAAATGAAGTTGTCTTAAATGTTGTTGTTGGGAGGTCCCTTGGTATATTTGGGCATTCTGCCAGGCCTACTGGTCAATGTCAGAGTGTGTTCCTTGGGTTCTGCTCACACCTACACTCCTAAGAGAACCCTCTGTCCTGGAGACTTCCTCAAGGCTAGGGATACAGGGATCATGGAACTGTTTTTATAATTCTGAGATTTTGATTTCACACTTCCAGGAAGGCAAGTTGTTAGCTGTTCATTGGAAGGAGTGTTCAGTGGGACACATGTTGTCTGGCCAACCTAGCTTGAGAGACAGGCTCATGGGCATTTTCAAGGTGAATATGGGATGTTGAATGACGGCAGCATAGGTGGAACTTAGATGCCTTGAGCTAAATGGCACCGTGCCTTGGGCAAACTCAGGTGCAATGGTTCATGCTTCTGTTTTGAAGCTGTGGGATTTCACCTGATAAGTCTATTCAGAAAGGAGAGATCATTGCAGGGCAGATGAACTATGATGTTCCCATGGTAGAGGAAAGGTTCACAAGGAAAAAAAGAAAGACAAAAGATAGAATGCCAAAGGGACAGGCCACGACTGAAAAAGCGTTTGGTGGTGGAGAAACAGCAAGAGAGAGAGAGAGAGAGAGAGAGAGAGAGAGAGAGAGAGAGAGAGAGAGAGAGAGAGAGAGAGAGAGAGAGAGAGAAGTGTTGCCACAGGTCCCACATAGTTCTTCTTTCCAATTCCCCTTAATCATAACCTGTAGACTACTTTGCCTTCTGCCTCATGCAATACAGAGTTTAAGAGATCAGAGTAGGAATGGAGGCATGATGGAAGATATTCTTCTGATGGATATAGCTATCCTTGGAAACACATTTCTCTGGTGAACTTTTTCAGAGCTGTTTTCTCCTTTCCTGTTAGCATGAAAAAGGGGGCCTGTGATTTCATTTGGTAGTGCCTTTTTCTGCCTTTATGCTGTGAGAAGTGCCCTCTTTTTCTTGGGATCTCTGTAGTGGACTCTAGTCCATTACATTTATGTTCTGATCGTGTTGAAATGAGTTGTGCATCTGTAAGGCAACTTCTATATCATCCAGAAGGCCTTGCGCAAAGTGAAGTCCCAGCATGCACTTGAGAGCAGTGGGCCTGCTATGTCCCCAGCCAAGGTCTGAGAGGAAAAGAATGCCTGAGCAGCAAGGGCAAGGCCTACAAGGTGGCAAGAGCAGGAGTGTTGAGAGTGCCTGTGAGATCTGATCAGCCCAAAGGACACAAGAAGAACACCTTCCACCCTGGTTTGCATGGGTCCCACTTTAATGGCAGCTTGTGCTCTGTGCTGTCTTCACAGGCTTGCATTCCATTCCTTCATGGGCCCTGGGTGACGTCAGGACACAATGACCCTACACCATTGGCAGTGTTGTGACGGTGCCCAACTGAGTTTCCAGTGAACTCTTTTCTGATCCTGCCTTGCCAGAAGTCACCTGAGGTCAAAGGTAAGGAACTCCTGAAGCACTCCACAAACTCAATGTGCTCAGGTCTTGGTGGAACTGGGAGGAGCTGCCTTCTTTGTGTCCTGTCCCTTCGGGGCGTGGAGCAGGCTTATGGCCTCTGGGTGCTCCCATGTTTGGAGCTTAGGAACATTGATGCCAGGTAATGGAATGAAAATATCTTGCAGCTCCTAGCTCTCCCCAAAGCCCTGGCACTCCTGACTACCCTGACCCACCTTGTGCAAGGCACTGAAATATGCCTGGATCGATGATGATTCCCAGTCAATCATTCCTTGGAAAAGCTGAACAAAATGAGTGAAAACTCTTTACCGCCACACTCATCGAAACTGAGGTCCAGCACCTTGGGTCCTCAAGGTCCTATGGGCATGAGATACAGGCGCACCAACCACTCTTTGCACTTGTTGGCCTCAGGCTGGAGCCACACCTTCTAGAGTCTGGACTGCTTGGCCTTGCCTGCCAGAAACCTTGGGCTAGGTCACGAAAGACCACTTTGTTATTTTGGCTTCCTCGATTGCTAGTGTGAAGATGATTTGCAGAGTCTCAGAAGGTAGAAATGCTAGCTCCAGGAATGGCGTTCAGCCCTTATGCAGACTTGATTTTGAGGGACAGGAAAAGGACTGTGGCACCAAAGTGTGGCACTTCAAACTAGAAAGCCTGGCCTAGGGTTCAGACTCCTCAGAAGCACAGATATGAATGATAGCTCTGTGGTGTTGCTGTGGTGAGAGAGAGAGAGAGAGAGAGAGAGAGAGAGAGAGAGAGAGAGAGAGAGAGAGAGAGAGAGAGAGGACTGCAGGTTGCAAGTACACTGAATCCTGGAAGTAGCTTGTCTCAGGGTCTATAGTCTGTCGACAATTCAGGTGACCAAGAGGGAGAATCTGCTACATGCAGCTGGCAAGATTTCAAGGCAAGTGGCTTGGAAATAGAGCTAGCACCATGAATTAGAGGTGATGGTGTGCAATTGTGTTGTCAGATTCCACTTGATGTACACACTTCCCTGTGTTCCATGGTCCATGACACTTTGGAGGACTCGGATGGAAACAGGAGATGTGCAGATGTGAGTCTGAAAGAGATGTGTCGATGATTCGTTGTTAGGAACATCCCGTTGTATAAATGAAGTTGTCTTAAATGTTGTTGTTGGGAGGTCCCTTGGTATATTTGGGCATTCTGCCAGGCCTCCTGGTCAATGTCAGAGTGTGTTCCTTGGGTTCTGCTCACACCTACACTCCTAAGAGAACCCTCTGTCCTGGAGACTTCCTCAAGGCTAGGGATACAGGGATCAAGGAACTGTTTTTATAATTCTGAGATTTTGATTTCACACTTCCAGGAAGGCAAGTTGTTAGCTGTTCATTGGAAGGAGTGTTCAGTGGGACACAGGTTGTCTGGCCAACCTAGCTTGAGAGACAGGCTCATGGGCATTTTCAAGGTGAATACGGGATGTTGAATGACGGCAGCATAGGTGGAACTTAGATGCCTTGAGCTAAATGGCACCGTGCCTTGGGCAAACTCAGGTGCAATGGTTCATGCTTCTGTTTTGAAGCTGTGGGATTTCACCTGATAAGTCTATTCAGAAAGGAGAGATCATTGCAGGGCAGATGAACTATGATGTTCCCATGGTAGAGGAAAGGTTCACAAGGAAAAAAAGAAAGACAAAAGATAGAATGCCAAAGGGACAGGCCACGACTGAAAAAGCGTTTGGTGGTGGAGAAACAGCAAGAGAGAGAGAAAGAGAGAGAGAGAGAGAGAGAGAGAGAGAGAGAGAGAGAGAGAGAGAGAGAGAGAGATAGAGAGAGAGAGAGAAGTGTTGCCACAGGTCCCACATAGTTCTTCTTTCCAATTCCCCTTAATCATAACCTGTAGACTACTTTGCCTTCTGCCTCATGCAATACAGAGTTTAAGAGATCAGAGTAGGAATGGAGGCATGATGGAAGATATTCTTCTGATGGATATAGCTATCCTTGGAAACACATTTCTCTGGTGAACTTTTTCAGAGCTGTTTTCTCCTTTCCTGTTAGCATGAAAAAGGGGGCCTGTGATTTCATTTGGTAGTGCCTTTTGCTGCCTTTATGCTGTGAGAAGTGCCCTCTTTTTCTTGGGATCTCTGTAGTGGACTCTAGTCCATTACATTTATGTTCTGATCGTGTTGAAATGAGTTGTGCATCTGTAAGGCAATTTCTATATCATCCAAAAGGCCTTGCGCAAAGTGAAGTCCCAGCATGCACTTGAGAGCAGTGGGCCTGCTATGTCCCCAGCCAAGGTCTGAGAGGAAAAGAATGCCTGAGCAGCAAGGGCAAGGCCTACAAGGTGGCAAGAGCAGGAGTGTTGAGAGTGCCTGTGAGATCTGATCAGCCCAAAGGACACAAGAAGAACACCTTCCACCCTTGTTTGCATGGGTCCCACTTTAATGGCAGCTTGTGCTCTGTGCTGTCTTCACAGGCTTACATTCCATTCCTTCATGGGCCCTGGGTGACGTCAGGACACAATGACCCTACACCATGGGCAGTGTTGTGACGGTGCCCAACTGAGTTTCCAGTGAACTCTTTTCTGATCCTGCCTTGCCAGAAGTCACCTGAGGTCAAAGGTAAGGAACTCCTGAAGCACTCCACAAACTCAATGTGCTCAGGTCTTGGTGGAACTGGGAGGAGCTGCCTTCTTTGTGTCCTGTCCCTTCGGGGCGTGGAGCAGGCTTATGGCCTCTGGGTGCTCCCATGTTTGGAGCTTAGGAACATTGATGCCAGGTAATGGAATGAAAATATCTTGCAGCTCCTAGCTCTCCCCAAAGCCCTGGCACTCCTGACTACCCTGACCCACCTTGTGCAAGGCACTGAAATATGCCTGGATCGATGATGATTCCCAGTCAATCATTCCTTGGAAAAGCTGAACAAAATGAGTGAAAACTCTTTACCGCCACACTCATCGAAACTGAGGTCCAGCACCTTGGGTCCTCAAGGTCCTATGGGCATCAGATACAGGCGCACCAACCACTCTTTGCACTTGTTGGCCTCAGGCTGGAGCCACACCTTCTAGAGTCTGGACTGCTTGGCCTTGCCTGCCAGAAACCTTGGGCTAGGTCACGAAAGACCACTTTGTTATTTTGGCTTCCTCGATTGCTAGTGTGAAGATGATTTGCAGAGTCTCAGAAGGTAGAAATGCTAGCTCCAGGAATGGCCTTCAGCCCTTATGCAGACTTGATTTTGAGGGACAGGAAAAGGACTGTGGCACCAAAGTGTGGCACTTCAAACTAGAATGCCTGGCCTAGGGTTCAGACTCCTCAGAAGCACAGATATGAATGATAGCTCTGTGGTGTTGCTGTGGTGAGAGAGTGAGAGAGAGAGAGAGAGAGAGAGAGAGAGAGAGAGAGAGAGAGAGAGAGAGAGAGAGGACTGCAGGTTGCAAGTACACTGAATCCTGGAAGTTGCTTGTCTCAGGGTCTATAGTCTGTCGACAATTCAGGTGACCAAGAGGGAGAATCTGCTACATGCAGCTTGCAAGATTTCAAGGCAAGTGGCTTGGAAATAGAGCAAGCACCATGAATTAGAGGTGATGGTGTGCAATTGTGTTGTCAGATTCCACTTGATGTACACACTTCCCTGTGTTCCATGGTCCTTGACACTTTGGAGGACTCGGATGGAAACAGGAGATGTGCAGATGTGAGTCTGAAAGAGATGTGTCGATGATTCGTTGTTAGGAACATCCCGTTGTATAAATGAAGTTGTCTTAAATGTTGTTGTTGGGAGGTCCCTTGGTATATTTGGGCATTCTGCCAGGCCTCCTGGTCAATGTCAGAGTGTGTTCCTTGGGTTCTGCTCACACCTACACTCCTAAGAGAACCCTCTGTCCTGGAGACTTCCTCAAGGCTAGGGATACAGGGATCATGGAACTGTTTTTATAATTCTGAGATTTTGATTTCACACTTCCAGGAAGGCAAGTTGTTAGCTGTTCATTGGAAGGAGTGTTCAGTGGGACACATGTTGTCTGGCCAACCTAGCTTGAGAGACAGGCTCATGGGCATTTTCAAGGTGAATACGGGATGTTGAATGACGGCAGCATAGGTGGAACTTAGATGCCTTGAGCTAAATGGCACCGTGCCTTGGGCAAACTCAGGTGCAATGGTTCATGCTTCTGTTTTGAAGCTGTGGGATTTCACCTGATAAGTCTATTCAGAAAGGAGAGATCATTGCAGGGCAGATGAACTATGATGTTCCCCTGGTAGAGGAAAGGTTCACAAGGAAAAAAAGAAAGACAAAAGATAGAATGCCAAAGGGACAGGCCACGACTGAAAAAGCGTTTGGTGGTGGAGAAACAGCAAGAGAGAGAGAGAGAGAGAGAGAGAGAGAGAGAGAGAGAGAGAGAGAGAGAGAGAGAGAGAGAGAGAGATTGAGAGAGAGAGAGACAGACAGAGAGAGAGAGAGAGAGAGATTGAGAGAAAGAGAGACAGAGAGAGAGAGAGAGAGAGAGAGAGAGAGAGAGAGAGAGAGAGAGAGAGAGGGAGAGAGGGAGAGAGAAGTGTTGCCACAGGTCCCACATAGTTCTTCTTTCCAATTCCCCTTAATCATAACCTGTAGACTACTTTGCCTTCTGCCTCATGCAATACAGAGTTTAAGAGATCAGAGTAGGAATGGAGGCATGATGGAAGATATTCTTCTGATGGATATAGCTATCCTTGGAAACACATTTCTCTGGTGAACTTTTTCAGAGCTGTTTTCTCCTTTCCTGTTAGCATGAAAAAGGGGGCCTGTGATTTCATTTGGTAGTGCCTTTTGCTGCCTTTATGCTGTGAGAAGTGCCCTCTTTTTCTTGGGATCTCTGTAGTGGACTCTAGTCCATTACATTTATGTTCTGATCGTGTTGAAATGAGTTGTGCATCTGTAAGGCAACTTCTATATCATCCAGAAGGCCTTGCGCAAAGTGAAGTCCCAGCATGCACTTGAGAGCAGTGGGCCTGCTATGTCCCCAGCCAAGGTCTGAGAGGAAAAGAATGCCTGAGCAGCAAGGGCAAGGCCTACAAGGTGGCAAGAGCAGGAGTGTTGAGAGTGCCTGTGAGATCTGATCAGCCCAAAGGACACAAGAAGAACACCTTCCACCCTGGTTTGCATGGGTCCCACTTTAATGGCAGCTTGTGCTCTGTGCTGTCTTCACAGGCTTGCATTCCATTCCTTCATGGGCCCTGGGTGACGTCAGGACACAATGACCCTACACCATTGGCAGTGTTGTGACGGTGCCCAACTGAGTTTCCAGTGAACTCTTTTCTGATCCTGCCTTGCCAGAAGTCACCTGAGGTCAAAGGTAAGAAACTCCTGAAGCACTCCACAAACTCAATGTGCTCAGGTCTTGGTGGAACTGGGAGGAGCTGCCTTCTTTGTGTCCTGTCCCTTCGGGGCGTGGAGCAGGCTTATGGCCTCTGGGTGCTCCCATGTTTGGAGCTTAGGAACATTGATGCCAGGTAATGGAATGAAAATATCTTGCAGCTCCTAGCTCTCCCCAAAGCCCTGGCACTCCTGACTACCCTGACCCACCTTGTGCAAGGCACTGAAATATGCCTGATCGATGATGATTCCCAGTCAATCATTATTTGGAAAAGCTGAACAAAATGAGTGAAAACTCTTTACCGCCACACTAATCGAAACTGAGGTCCAGCACCTTGGGTCCTCAAGGTCCTATGGGCATCAGATACAGGCGCACCAACCACTCTTTGCACTTGTTGGCCTCAGGCTGGAGCCACACCTTCTAGAGTCTGGACTGCTTGGCCTTGCCTGCCAGAAACCTTGGGCTAGGTCACGAAAGACCACTTTGTTATTTTGGCTTCCTCGATTGCTAGTGTGAAGATGATTTGCAGAGTCTCAGAAGGTAGAAATGCTAGCTCCAGGAATGGCGTTCAGCCCTTATGCAGACTTGATTTTGAGGGACAGGAAAAGGACTGTGGCACCAAAGTGTGGCACTTCAAACTAGAAAGCCTGGCCTAGGGTTCAGACTCCTCAGAAGCACAGATATGAATGATAGCTCTGTGGTGTTGCTGTGGTGAGAGAGAGAGAGAGAGAGAGAGAGGACTGCAGGTTGCAAGTACACTGAATCCTGGAAGTAGCTTGTCTCAGGGTCTATAGTCTGTCGACAATTCAGGTGACCAAGAGGGAAATCTGCTACATGCAGCTGGCAAGATTTCAAGGCAAGTGGCTTGGAAATAGAGCTAGCACCATGAATTAGAGGTGATGGTGTGCAATTGTGTTGTCAGATTCCACTTGATGTACACACTTCCCTGTGTTCCATGGTCCATGACACTTTGGAGGACTCGGATGGAAACAGGAGATGTGCAGATGTGAGTCTGAAAGAGATGTGTCGATGATTCGTTGTTAGGAACATCCCGTTGTATAAATGAAGTTGTCTTAAATGTTGTTGTTGGGAGGTCCTTTGGTATATTTGGGCATTCTGCCAGGCCTCCTGGTCAATGTCAGAGTGTGTTCCTTGGGTTCTGCTCACACCTACACTCCTAAGAGAACCCTCTGTCCTGGAGACTTCCTCAAGGCTAGGGATACAGGGATCATGGAACTGTTTTTATAATTCTGAGATTTTGATTTCACACTTCCAGGAAGGCAAGTTGTTAGCTGTTCATTGGAAGGAGTGTTCAGTGGGACACATGTTGTCTGGCCAACCTAGCTTGAGAGACAGGCTCATGGGCATTTTCAAGGTGAATATGGGATGTTGAATGACGGCAGCATAGGTGGAACTTAGATGCCTTGATCTAAATGGCACCGTGCCTTGGGCAAACTCAGGTGCAACGGTTCATGCTTCTGTTTTTGAAGCTGTGGGATTTCACCTGATAAGTCTATTCAGAAAGGAGAGATCATTGCAGGGCAGATGAACTATGATGTTCCCATGGGTAGAGGAAAGGTTCACAAGGAAAAAAAGAAAGACAAAAGATAGAATGCCAAAGGTACAGGCCACGACTGAAAAGCGTTTGGTGGTGGATAAACAGCAAGAGAGAGAGAAAGAGAGAGAGAGAGAGAGAGAGAGAAGAGAGAGAGAGAGAGA